>JAEIIL010012834.1:0-10327 GCA_018905715.1 Drosophila lini | reverse complement strand
TGTGTTGATTTTTATGTTTGAAAAATAAAAATAATCATTATTTACGGTCCCTGGTTTAAAGCCTTTTTAATTAGGAAACCCATTTAAATAATATTTTCCAAGTCAAGCTATTTGAATTTACTGTATTTCTGATATATTTATATCAAGAACAAAACATTCCCAAGACAAGCATTCATTTTCTTGATTTATTTCTTTGCGTGTACACACACGAAACCCTCTACTTCTTCTCTATCTCTCTATTTGTCTAGTTCTATTTGCTTGCCGTTTTGTATTGCCACTTTTTGACTATATGAAATAACAATTTTCGTTTGTGTTGCCGCCACTCGAAACAAAAAACAAAAATCCAAATCAAAACGAAAACCGAAATCATACCAAAGTTTCGAATTTTTCAAGTAGCTCTTTGCTCCTGCCGCTCTCTCTTTGTGTGTGTGTTCTTTTTTGAATTTGTTTATTAGAGCAACAAAATAAAATATTGCGACAGTGCGCTGTGCTTTGTTGAGAATTTTTTGAACGCAAGTATTTTACCTGTGTGTGTGCCATCCACCTTTAGCTACCTTTTGTGCTGTCCAAAATGAAAATCGCAATGGATGAAAAACCAAAAACCCAATGCTAACAAACTGCAACATTTTGTGCTCTCTCTCTCTATTCTTCCATACCAACCAACAACAACTACGAACTATAATAACAACAACAATATAATGAAAATGACAAAATCTCGACAATCTAAATATTTGCGTTCGTTCTAACATTTATTTTAATGTTTGTCTTATTTTAAACAATATTTACGTATAATAATGTGTAGAGTGAGTATACGATTTACCCAAAAAAAAAAGAAACAACAACTTGTGTTATTATTTTTGAGTTTCGTTTATTATTTCGGTTTAGTTTGTGCCTCTTTGTGTGTTTGTGTTTGCTCTGCCAGAGTGTTTTCTTTTGAAAAACTAAGCCCTAAACGGTTGTGTTCTGAATTTTCCTCATGCCCTGGCAGTGTCCAATTTGAGCGAAGATTCCTACGATTATGTTTTTGGTGGTCGACGTAAGACTCCGCCCACAACAACGTCAACACAACTCAAGCTGACCTCACCGCCTGTGCGTTTGCGACCCGAAGGTGGGTATATCTTTTAAAAAGAACCAAAGAGTCTTTAATAGTAAGATGCATAACGACCATGGAGTTGTGGCTGGCTCTTCATCTTTCTTTGATTTTTAAACAAAATTCGAAGAAAAACAGAAGCTTAGTCTATAGCGATTGCCAGAATCGTATGGCGTAACTCTTGTTGTTAAATTGGTCTTTGGTAGAGCCCTATATGAGTCTAAAAGTTGAAATTTGACTTCTTATTTTAATGATTTGATTAGTAAAAACCAATAAGTTTTTATAAAATTGAAGTCAATTATAATTCTTAATGCAAAAGAAACACTCTCTGTATTCATAAAGAGCTCTTAACTCTCCTTTAATTTTTCTGAAAAAAACAAAAAAAAACACATCCCTTTGAACATTTATAGACGCCTATCGCGGAGCTAACATAAACAACGGAAGGTTCTATCGTCACTCCTTCAGCTACGCCCCCAAACGGCAGCGCCACTCGAGTCGGGATGATCGAGACCGCGAGTCTAGGTTGAGATGTCATGGCGAGGACGAGGCCACACTGCGCCAATTGCTGCTCGAGTACGTAGAACTCCGCCAGTTTGATCCTTGAACTGACACAGCACTTGTGGAATTTTATATATACATACATACAATATATATTTATAACCAAGGCCAAAACTCTTGACCCCCAACCCGACAACACACCCGCTGATCCGCTGCCAAGTGTGCTCTCGTAATGGACTCGCAAAAGGCTCATTACGGGTCATTAATTTGCAGGCGCGACCAGAGGATGCTGTCGGCCATAAATATCCGCTTTCAGTTAGACAAATAAACAGCAATTATTTGTGTGCGCCATGTTTATTTAATTTATTAAACAAATAACGAAACGATATATTTTTAGTTTTGCCGTAAATAAATTTTAATTACAATTTTAATTTGTGTGCATATTGTGTGCTATTACTGCCATTACTGCGGAAGACCCCCCCTTCCCTTCCATCGTGTCTTTTTCACTTTAATTTCAATTTTTTAGATTGTTTTGTGGCTTGTAAAATAAAATATATATTACAATGAGCAAATATGCAATGTTTACGCCAACCAACCGTATTTGTTTAATGTTCTCCTCCCACACAGATTTGCGCAAGTTATGTTCAGTTAAGTGTCCTGCGTGTGTCCTTAGACTGTCAATTATTCATTGAGGGCCTTTGTGTTGTGTTGTTTTTGTTGCGCAACCTCCCCGACAAAATCAAACGAGCAAATATCATATGTAAACCCCAATAACTCAACCGCGGCCACATACGACATTCACCAAACCCCCGAAAAGAAAAGACAAAACTAAGAAAAAGAAAAAAGAAAAGGCGAGAAAAGCGCCAAACGAAGTTGAAGAGATATAATTATAGCAAAAAGACTCTATAAAGAAATCTATTTACCCACGGAGTCCAAAGAAAAGCCAACAAAATGATGGGCACAATGCCACCCAGGTACATATCCATTCCAGCCATAGCCCTAGCCATAGAGTTAATTTAAAAATTAATTAATTAACATTAACAATTAACAATTAACAAAAAATACCAACGCCGATCGCCTTGCGATTATCAACAATTTTCGAACATCACTCATACGCCATGTATACAGAGCACACATTTGGTTTCTTTCTTTCGTTCAGCCATCAGCCATTGTCTCCATCACTCATCGATTGTGTGTCGTATATTAATAAATAATTGTGTAAATGTACATTTAAATTTTCAATGGCTTCTCATCCGCATTGATAGAACTTTAATTAAAAACTGTTAATTAGCAGCCGTTTGTTTGCCGTTTGCTGCCTTTTGCTTTCACACAAAAAACCTCCTTTTGTTGCCGTGTCACGCGCTGTACAAAAATTGCAACTCAATCGAAACGTATTTACTTTGCTTAAAAATGTCACCGAGTGATTGAGCACATGTGCGTCCGCAATTTCATTTCCACACAGCCTGTCAATCACTCGGCTTAACTATATCTACATATGTCTGTGTTTTCTATCTGTGTATTGTTGCAATCACCGGAAATGCATTTCGTCGAATGAAATTGCTTGAAGGAGAATATGGAAATGGGGATGGAAGTTATCGATAGCCAACGATTATACCCATATTGATCGATGAAATGCATTTCTGATCTGCACCTGATGATTCCCGCACACTTGTTGTACATTGTCTATATATGTGTTCTCTATCATCCACTTCCCATTTTTTTCAAAAAAAAACCCTTTTAACCACAACAAATGCCACAATAACTCTATGAACAACAACAACTCAACTCAACCACCGTTACAACAATAAAAGCCACACGCAAAGTGGCCTGGTATTCACGCCACTCAATGAGTATGCAATTACAACCAACTAACTTCAATTACGAATCTAAATATTTTTACTGCTCTCGATTTGCCCCCTCTTCCTCCTCTCACTCTCTCTATTACTATACTCGTTTATTGTAATGCAATAATCCAATCAATTTCCTCCCCCTTTGCACCTACTGCATTGCTCTCTCTCTCTCTCTCTCTATCGGCACTCGTAGCCCATCAAATTGATTTGTTAATTATTAGAATATTTGGCCAAAAACCAGTGAACTCTTCACTCAATCGGCTCTTCTACTGCATGCATCGCAATTAGAATTCAATTATGTTCAAATAAATTAATTTAGTTTCGAAAACGTGCTCATCATTTGGCTGGGGGGAAAAGAGAGAGAAAGGGATAAAGATAGAGAGAGATGTGTATATCGAAATGCCTAGTGATTGTGTGGAGTGGGTTGCGAGTGTGAATCCCCATTTGGCACTACTCAAAGAGCCCTCAAAGGCAGCCACAGCAATCTGCTGCCAGCACAGAGAAAAATAAATAAATAGTGTAAAATACAGAATAATAATAGGGGAGCTTTAAAAAATATGTAGGTAATAGGTAGGAAAATCAATGAAAAGTTTTAAGAAATCTAAGGGCACTCTGAACTTTTAAAAATGGTATTTGCTATAATATGTATTTAGGACTGTTTGAAAATATAAATATTTAGGAACAATGTGATGTATATATGATTTTTAAAATTACATTTAAATATCTAAAATTACATTTTGTCATTCCAAAGTGACAAAAAATATTATAATACTAACTTAAATAAATGTATACTCTTTAATTTTTGAATTATTAAAAAATAGGATTCCTTTTTTCTGTGTGGGCTGTGTGTTGTGTTTTTTATGACATGCCAAAAAGTGTTTGAGGGCCATTAAGTTGCTGTTCGCACCACGCACACACTCGCCAACACACGCACACTCCCGCACACTCTCATTCGCAGCCATGTATAGCCATTGACAAACATCCTTTGGCCGGGCAGTCAATCAGCCTGCGGTTGGCCACTTCAGCACCCCGCCGTCTCTCTCTCTATCTCTCTCTTTCACCCTCTCTCTCTGTTTCACCCCAAGCCCTGCATGTCATCAAGTTCATAATTAGCTTAACCCCCTCACCTCACCCGCCCCCTCGTGCGTAATCTTTTGCCCAATACATCACTCCAGTCAGCCAGTCAGTCAGTCAGTCAGTCAGTCACACAATATTTTCAGGATTTTTCAACCCGTTAAATGTCCTTTATTTGCGTTGTTTGCGTTTTCGGTTCCGTAAATACATACATGTATATGTTATTCCGTTGCTGCAATGAATTACTGTACACTTTTTATGGTTTAATGTTTAACTACAACAGACCCCAGACTAATTGGCGTAACGGTCCCTTCACCAAAATTAACAAATAACCAAAATTAACAAGAAAAAAAGAAAAACCAAGAGAAAAACTGCTGCTCTTTGTTGGTTTTCAACCTTCATCCCATCGCGTGCTCCGAGTAGAGACATTCCTTTTCCGTTCATCCGTTCATATTTGGCTTGCATATTTCCTTTTTGAAGCGAATTTAAACAATTTCATAAAATACAAACAAGATGTTAATCATGCAAAATCATAAAATATTGCCTTGCAAAACGAAATCAACGAGAAAAAGACCACAAATAAATTTCAATTGATTTACAAACAAGCAAAAAAATATATATATAGAAAAAACATCACCAGCGACGAGAGCTGCTGCAAAAGTTTATGAGAGTCAACAAAACATATCAAAACGAAATAAAACAAAACAATCGAAATGAAACAAAATGCGACAGGAAAAACAAGAATTTGCAACGTTTGGTGAATGTCCTATATGCCAATTGGTTACTCAAACCCAAACCCGACCCCTACCCGACCCCGTCCCCGACCCGATCCGAGATTCGATCTGATTGATGTACTTTACATACCGCAATATGTACGAGTGCTCGTATCTTGTATATATACACACACACTCTTGTGCTATATATGAGAACAATCGATTTTGATTTTAATTTATTCGCTGAATTTATTGTGTGCACTGGTTGGGAGATCTGTCTATATCCTTATAGCCGTAACTGTAACTGGTGGCTGCAACTGATGTGTGAAGGTGATGCGAGTCTGAATATTTGACGGATGCTCTACTCTGACTGTGGACTCTGGCGGGTTAATGTGATTGAAACGCTGCCAAGGATAGATAATCCGCTGAGGGCATGACAGCTTTGTCTTGTCAAAATTTAATAATCCCATTTCCCGCGCAGCTTTTTGACGAAATGAACAGCCCGCCCGGGAGTCCTTTTAGCTAAGCGGAAGAGAGGGTTGCCTGCACGTACTGCAGCTTTTAATGAATGCACCAGGGAGCCAGGGAGAAATTGGCAGAAAATTTATTAAATGCTCACGTATACAAATCCCTTACACAAAACCGAAAATTCCTGCATCTGACAGACGACGCACAAGCACACGTATGGCAATTGTTGTGCCAGAGAACAATAACTTGCACAGGATGCGCTCGAATCTCATCGTTTCGTCCTGGTTATGGTTATGGTCCTGCATCTGCTTCTGCCGGTTGTTATATGTGCTCTCGATTCTGTTTCGGATTCGGTTTTGCATTCGCTCGCTGATGTATGCATAAAATAATCCTTTTATGCTCGGCACAACAATGTCCGTGAAATGCAAAACAATAACAGTACTAACGATAGCGCCCATTCCCCCCGCCTTGCATTGCATTAACATAATGCGCAGGCAACTCAAGCACGGCCCACGTGTCGTATGCGCATTGTGTGGCGCGGTTGGGCGCCATATCGGCATGTCGCTATCCGCTGGCAACTGTCGCCCACAACTTTTGTTGCCATTTGATTTAGATGCCACCACCCTCAGCAAACAAAGCGCAAAAAGCACCTTCCGATGGGAGTATACAGCATTTAGATATATCTTACACATGAATCGAACAAATAAAATTAAATTGAGCAGAACTAATTAATGGTTAGTTTGTGACAAACTCGTAATTTTGCCAGGTTCTTTGTAACTTTAAAAGAGTGAATAAGTTGAAGAAATTGGGGGAATCTTTATTTAAAATGCATAAAAATATTTACTTAAAAGATTTCTGTCCTTACATTTCTTTTAAAAAATATATAAAAATTTAAAATCTTAAAACCCTTTTAAACCTTTAAATAAATTTGTGTAAAAATCATCTTCTCGGAAATCAATTTGCTAAAACCAGTATTTACATTTAAATTCCCCAATTGGCCAACAAAAGTTTATAAAAATAAACTAAAAATATAATAAAGTATTTGATAAATCCATAAAATAATCCGTTTAATTTTCATAGATCAAAAGTACTAGCACACAAAATTTCAAAACCCAATATTTACCTTGAAGCTTTCCAGAAAATAAAAGAAAAACAGAAATCAGTCAGTGAAAAAATATTTATACCAATCAGCCACAAACATTTGGCTATCATTGAACGAAAAAACCTTTGTTTAAAATTTATATATACATTTATTTATACTACAAATTGTACAAATCAAATGCTTTCAGTTATAGAATTTCATCCGTAGAGCAAACAGCGAAGCCGAATTGTTTTCACAGGCATTTTGTGGCGGATGAAAATGTAAATTTGATGCATTCCAGAGGGGAAGCTGAATACAAACGGGATTAGAACTACAACTATGACAGGGACTATCTATCTGTATATCTATGGTATCTATCTGTCTAGCTGGGCCAAAAGAGTTGCCTTGGCTGGCAGAAGACGAAGGAAATGAGGAAAATAAATGGGGCGGCTATATCCCGGCCAGAGTTCAGAGTTCAGCTTGTATAAGTATATATAATGCCGTCAACTTTTCATTCTCGTGCATTGTACATTACTCTTGCCTTAACCTTAACGAAATATGCCAACAATTTACTTTAAGTTACTTTTTATGTACTTAGTGGCCTGGCTTTGTTATTATTATTGTACCCATCCCTTCGTTTTGCCATCGCCTTCGCCTTCGCCTCCTTGTTGTTTCTGCCCCAACACAGAAATCCTTTCTTGGACTTCTGCCCAAGGAGCTGCTAGCTGAGTGACTATAAGAAGGAACTCTCGGCGGCTCCCGGTGGGAAGGCGGCAACTCGGAAACTTGGAAACTGGCGTGCGTTTTCAGTTTTCATTTCTCGGTTTTTGTATTGTATTTTCTGTGGCCCATAAAATTTATGTTGCTTCATTCCTCAATAATTGCATAGCTCAGTAAATTTTAATGCAAGCGGTCATAAATAATTTCGTTTTGTGTGTGTTTCGTTTACGTTAACGTTTTGCGTTTTGCGTTCTTGCGTTCTTGTAAGCCAGAGCGAAATAAATTACGTATACGCTAAATAACTCAGTCTGTGTGTAGTAGCAAGACTATAGTGCATTGAGTGCCATAAGGAATGAGCTCAAAGGCATTCCCAGCCGACCTGCCACTAAAATGCCTTTCTGCTTGATATTTTCTTTGACTGCAATCTGGCGACTAAATGAAATAATCCGATAAACACGTGACCCCAGTTTGCAAAAGCAAGTTAGCGTGATGAGCATGAATCTGTCAGCGAAACTCGATGAGCTGCAGCGGGGAGATCGACACCTGGAGACGACGGTGGCCCTGTGCGAGATCCGCACGCAGCTCCAGGAGCTGACCAAGTCCGTGGAGAGCTGCCAGAGTGAAGTGTCCGAGGTGAGATCTTCCACCATTAAATATCTATTAAAATTTTACCTACAAAATATTAAAATGGAAACACCAGGTGAAGCGAGACATGGTAGCGATCAAGCACGAACTGGACACCGTGCAGCAGGTGAAGGAGGAGATCGAGGAGCTGCGCGAATATGTCGACCGACTGGAGGAGCACACGCACAGACGGAAGCTAAGACTTTTAGAACAAGTTTGTAGCTTAAATTATTTGCCATGTTGTGTAATTAAATACTTGAATTTCATTTCTCTATTCATGTACAAACCGAAACACCAAGAACCAACTGCCAACTACCCAGAGCCAGACAACCACACGACCACCCACTAACCACCACCCACTGCCAACCACCCAAACCACCCGAACATCTATCCACCCGACACACAACCACTCAACCACTGACAGCGGAAACTGTTACCGTGATGGACAGATGCAAATGCTCTTCCAATTGGTATCAGTTTTTGCAAGCACTCAAAAAAATTAATATATAAAAATTAAAAAGAAAAAAAATTGAGAATTTCTAGGCCTGTGAATCCTTCAAATAAACTCTGCTAAATTTAAAGAGTTTAAAGTCAAGAAAAATATATTTACAAAGGATTGTTCTAATATTTATTAAAAATATAGTTTTAACATTAAATTATATTTCAAAAAGTATACATACTATTTTTTTTGAGTGCTCCCTTCTCACATGTACAGACGGCTTCTTCATCAACGTATTTTAAAGGAACTTATGATTGTTAATTGCTTTTAAGTTTTGTAGCAAAAATAAATCTAATAAATATATATGAAATTAAATTAAATCTTAATTTTGTTTTATTTTCCAATATTTATTTTAAGTATTATTTTCCACATCCAAACACTGTCATTCATCCGAGTTTTCCTTATGCTTTCCTTATGCCCTTTAGTTTCAATTAGATAATTGGCTATATCCAAAGAGTAAGCTTTGGTTTCCTTGCCGCACACTCGTTTGCAAAGCGTTTGATGGACCCGCCCGCACAGCCCCCACCACCGGATCCCCACTGTCCCGCCCCCCAGCCCCATCCCCTCCTGAGTTGTTCGCCACTAATCGTTTTAATCGAAATCTTGCAGGGTCTCACCTTCTTCCTCACCTACTCGATATTCTCGGCGGTGCTGGGCATGCTGCAGTTCGGCTACAACACCGGAGTGATCAATGCGCCCGAGAAGAATATCGAGAACTTCATGAAGGATGTCTACAAGGATCGCTACGGCGAGGACATCAGCGAGGAGTTCATCCAGCAGCTGTACTCGGTGGCGGTATCCATATTCGCCATCGGCGGTATGCTGGGCGGTTTCAGCGGCGGCTGGATGGCCAACCGCTTTGGCAGGTAATTAAAAGAAAAATTTTGTTAAATATTAGAAAATATATTAAATAGAAATATAAAACTTACTAATTTAATTTATTTTTCTATGATTACAGAAAAGGCGGCCTACTGTTGAACAATGTGCTAGGAATTTCTGGCGCTTGTTTGATGGGATTTACCAAAGTTAGTCATTCCTATGAAATGTTATTCCTTGGCCGATTTATAATTGGTGTTAATTGCGGTGAGTAAGGGGTTTGGGGACTTAAGAAAATATATTTTTAACTTTATATAAATTATTTATATATATTTTCTGTTTTTTGTAGGCCTCAACACGTCGCTGGTGCCCATGTACATCTCGGAGATAGCGCCACTGAATCTGCGCGGTGGCTTAGGTACTGTTAATCAATTGGCTGTGACTGTAGGTTTACTATTATCCCAAGTGCTGGGCATCGAGCAGATCCTGGGCACCAACGAGGGCTGGCCCATCCTGTTGGGCCTGGCCATCTGTCCGGCCATCCTGCAACTGATCCTGCTGCCCGTCTGCCCCGAGTCGCCCAGATATCTGCTCATCACCAAGCAGTGGGAGGAGGAGGCGCGCAAGGGTGAGTCTTGGTTGTACCCATAAATTCCAGAAAGTATATTATATATTCAAAATAGATGTGTAAAGAAAAAATGTGTGGTATTGCCTTGGTTTTATCATGATTAATTTATACACATTAGCAGCTTAAATAATGTTTTAATGAAATTGTATAAATCATTTAAATCTACTTTAGGGTTTTGTTTTATTTTTGGACCATGAAAAAATCTTTTAAAAAATTAGTATACAGATATTTTAATCTATTAAGAACTAGCACAGAACAGCTTTCCG
>JAEIIL010012832.1:0-18200 GCA_018905715.1 Drosophila lini | reverse complement strand
GATTTGTGAACATTGCTTCTCCATTCTTCAATCTTTATTTATATAATTTTCATTTCCAATTTAACTTAATTTTCCATAAGTTATGTCTCTCTTTTCTATATATTTTATATATCATACTATATTATTATTATTTTCCTTTCAGATGACGGCGTAAACTCCGCTTTTTATGCCAGCCAACCGGCTGCGGCTAACGTGGTCTACACCAAGCATTAAAATAATGCCAATACCCTGCTTCCTACATATTTCTAGTTAGTTGTGTGACATATGGTTCAGCCTTCTTAATTTAATTTAAATAAATACCACAGAAATAAATCCAATGTTTTACTTGAGTGTTTCGGTAACTTGAAGGCAGCCATTTTCTCTTTGTTTTATTGATTTTGGCTTATAGACTAGCTACCTAGTCTAGTTAACGCCTTAAAAGCTTTAGAGGTTTTATTTCAAGCTCAAAAGTGTGCTGCAAATGTTGCTACATAAAACTAAAGAGTTAATACTAATACTACTAAATAAAATAATAAAGATTAAGGTATTAAACTAGTTTTAGCAAATTATTGGAATTCTTTAGAGCAAGGCAATCAAATCATTGTGACTTATAATAGTCGGAGACTAAAGATAACACTTACAACTTTAAGAAATAAATAAATAAGCAATACACAATTGCATCATTAACATTGCTTTTAAGAGTTTTTTTTAAATATTTTTTGGGGAGGCAATTGCAATTTGTTTTTATTTTTAAGTCTGAGAAAAACCAACATATCTCAGGTAATGCGGATGTACTATCTCTCGGGCTTGAAATCGCCAAAACTCTAGCCGGTATTATTCGTTCTACTAAAAGCTTAGAGAGAAACACCATTAAGGGTATACATTCTTGGACAGCATCACTAGGGAAGTATATATACATCAATCTCTTGGCGGCTGCCTGTCTAACTGAGCCCTCTGAGGCTTCCTAAAGCAAAGCTCTTAACATAGCCATATTTCTGTTAAAGATAATATAAATGTTAACTGTATATTAAACTAGCCAAAAGAGCTATCGGGAAACATGATCACAATTTGGCTTGGTTATTTATTAAGCTAAAGAAAGCTTTTTTTTACAGTCAAACAAATTATGTGACAGTCTGAAAACTATATACTCAACGAAATATACTTGTTTAATCTGCTTTATTTCATAGCTCTTCAAGATCTTTATGAATAATAACAACAAAAACCTAATCCAAAACTAATTGCTATGACTCACAAGCTAGCACATTCGTATTTATTCATTCTGTGGAAGCTTTTTGCGATATTTTAAAAAATACCTTTATAAAGTCTTAGTAATTTTTAGTGTCACCTCCAATTCCACCATCAAAGAAATTGAAAACTTTTCCTCGATCGAAATTAGCATTTCTTTTTTCATATGCTTAAACTTCAGACACGCTTAAAAACTCAAAGTCTAAATTATAATACGACAATAAATTGTGAACTATTTCTATTTTAAGAAGCGCAAGAAGAGCGATGACCGATCACACCTTTAGGAAATGGGTTAATGAGGACTCTTCGATATAAAATGACCTGTGAGTCGCAGTTGCTGCTACAGTTCCCATGAACCGATCATCGTTTGAAGTTGCATTATGTCTTTGAACCTGGTAAGTTGGTTGAGATCCTTCGGAGGGGATAATAATATCCTGAGATAATAATACCCTTTCAGCTCTCGTGCTTCTTTGTGCTTACTCTGGCAGCCTTGGCCTGCAAGGGAGATTCCCGGAACTATTTCAGAAACCCCAAGTACAGGGTCCTATACTATCGAAGCCAGCCTTTCGACGGCTTATTAAAACCCGATGTAGTTCCAGCTACAATCCCTAATGTAGAGCCCTTGGAGGTAAAAGTTCACGACAATAACGAGAACGCCAATACGGAGGATGAAATCCTTGGAATAAAGAAAGGTCTGTCGGAGGATATCTACAGCTTTATTCCTGGCAGTGGGAAAATCAAAAACGATCCCAATGACTTACGTCCAATACTTTACTGTAAGTATAATTGTTTTGTTTAATTCAAAATAATATAATCTTGATTTCCTTACAGCCATGGGACGTCAGCTACGTCAGCTGGTGAGATCTCACAACCAAAGCGAAGTCACCAATAAAAATATCCTCTCCGTGCTGGAGGACACTCTGGCTTGGGCCAAGACCCAGGCGGCTAGCTTTTACTCTTTGATTTCCACTTTTCAAAGTCGTTCACTTAAGAAATTCTCCTTTACAAATCCGATGTTTTCTTAAATAAAGTAAGTTAATTTAAATTACTAAAATAGTAATAATACATAATTGTAAAGGGGATTGTCATTCTCTCTTGTCAGCAACTGGTTTACCGGAAATAGAATTCATCATAAAGCTCCCAAGAAATACCTTATCCAACACAGATTCCAAGCAACTTAATAGCTTATTTAACTTAACTTAATAGTATTTTTAGTGTCTTCTCAAATTTCACTTTTATAAATACCAAATTTTTCCTTAAAGAAAATTAGCATTTATATCTTCATATACTGAAACACGCTTAAATACTTAAATTAAAGCAAATCTAAATTCTAAGCTGAGAATATCAGTTGACCAAAATTTTCCGATGGACGTTGACGTATAATATGCAAAATGGTTTGGTGATGATATAAAACCATCTTGTAGGCGCAGAAATATTACAGTTCCGTCCGACAGATCGTTGTTGAAAGTCGCAAAAGAAATCTCCCAAAATGTCTTTAAAATTGGTGAGTTAAAGTGGAATCCCTGAAATGGATGTGATCTTGATGTATCCTTTCAGTTCACCTGCCTTTTTGTGCTCACCCTGGCAGTTATTGCTTGTGAAGCAGATTCCCGCTTCTTCAGAAACCCTAACTACCGGGATTTGTACTACCAAAACCAGTTCTACGGTGGCTTAGATAATCCCAATCCTAACCCAGACCCAATTCCCATCCCAAACGAAACTGCAGAGCGTAAAGCAAGGAAGGTGGAGGAGATCCATGATGACATTAATGATGAGATTGACGATACGGAGGACGATATCCTGGGTCAGGAAAAGGGTCTGTCGGAGGCTATTTCCACACTCTCTGGAAGTGGCAAAGGACGCAATGATCCCAACGTTTTAAGGCCATTGATCGTATGTAAGTATTATTCACTGGCAGGTTTCTAAACAAATTTTAAAATAAAATAAATATATAAAATAATAAAAAGACATAATATAAAATCAAAATCTGAATTTAATGAAAATTAACTACTAATTTTAACTTTATTCCTTTCCAGCCCTGCGAACTACTTTGCGTCAAATAGCGCGATCTCAAAACGAAAACCAGGACATATTAAAAAGTATCCTTTCCGTGCAAGAAGACACTTTAGCTTGGGAGAAGACCCAGGCTACCAGGTTTTATACCTTGATTTCCGGTTTTGCTCCATCCTATTGAATGCTGCATTTAAGAAATAAAATATTTTAAATACAAAATTTGTTGCAAGAAAGAAAATAAATATTACAGAAATTTATTGTTACCAGAAATAAAAAATAAATACCATATAAATTAATTCAGTTTTATACTTGGTTGTTTCAGTGATTTAAGGGAAACATTTATTGTTTATTAGGCCATTCAACTTTTAAAAGCTGTCTGGATTTATTCTTTTTAATTTATATTATATTATATTTTGGATAATCTAGGGCTGTAAAAGAAGTAATATTTAGAATACTCTGCAGGCCATATACAGATGTGCACAGGATGAAAATCGCATGGTATTTAATTTCTGAGACGATGCCATGATCCTCTGACAAACTTCAAGGGCTTACACATTTCGGCTTACCGAAATAAGTTTCCTTTCTTATTTATTACTTAATCTTAAAAACTAAGATTAAATATTATTGATAAATGTTGGACAGAAATTACTGCTTGAAATAATGACCGATAAATAAGAGAGATGTTCTCCATTCCTAGTAGTTGGGTAACATTTACATATAAAAAGCAGCAGTAAATATTTTTGGACCATTTTCCAAAATGATGGAAATATCCTTTTTGGGAGTATATAGTAGAGAAGCCTAACATATATTAGAAAAATCCCAGAGTAGGTTAAAAATTTATTTGGCACCTCCTCGAATCTCACTTTTGAAATGAATTCAAAAAGTTTCCACAAGCGAAATTAGCAATTCTGTCTTTCAAAGTTGACGCCCAATTAAATTAATTCAATATTAATTCCCAAATTCTTAACTCCTCGTGTTCACAATTTGTCAATGGGCGTTAACGCAAAATGATGACTATCGCTTATGCAAAATAGTGCGAAAAATGTATATAAAATGGTCTGTGAGCCATAGCGGCTGTTATAGTTCTTTTGGACATCATCGTTGAAAGTCCCCAAAATGTCGTTAAAGCTGGTAACTTGGAGTAGATCCTCTGAAAAGGATGTGATTTTATATCCTGCGATAATATATCTTTACAGTTTTCTTGCCTATTTGTGCTTATACTGGCCATCATTGCCTGTGAAGGAGATTCCCGGTACTTCAGAAATCCTAGCTACAGGGATCTGTACTACCGGAACCAGTTCTACGGTGGCTTAGCCATTCCCAGTCCCAAACCACTTCCAATTTCGGTACCAAATGCTGATTTTCTGGGCCGGAAAGTGGAGAAGATCAATTATAACAATGAGGATGAGAAGGATAAAACGGAGGATGGACTCATCGCTGATGAGAAGGCTGTGCCAGAGGATATTTACACCTTTACCCCAGCAAGTGGCAAAGGACGGGATGATCCCAATGTTATAAGGCCTTTACTTATTTGTAAGTAGATAATTCACTGAACTAACTAAACTAACTAACTAAATTAAAAAATTAAATCGGGACTAATATTAAAATTGTATTCTTTGCAGCCTTAAGAACCGAATTGCGTGAAATGTTAAAAACACAAAACGAAAATAAGGAGCTTCTGAAAAGCATCCTTTCTGTGAATAATGAGACTTTGGCTTGGGAAATGACACAGGCCACCAGGTTTTATTCCTTGATTTCAAGTTTGGTACCATCATATTAATTTTATAAACCAGAATTTTACTGTAGAAATGCAAGAAATAAATTTGAATTTTTAATAAAGATTGAGTCAGCCATTTTCTCTAGGTATTATTGATTATTGCCTATTAAGCTTCGATGTCTAGTTAACGCCCTAAAAGCTTTTTGAATTAAATAACAAGCTTAAAAGTGTGCTAACTAAATTTAAATATAATCTTTAAAAACCCAAGGTGAACATTAAATCTTGAAGAATTCTAATAGAACTTGCTGTCAAGTCATGATTAATTTATGGACATTTAATTAATTAAAAAAGATTGTAGGAAGGTCCAGGAATTTTAAAACTAAAGCACTCCCAAATAGATTTAATCTTAATTCCTAATAAATCTCCCATTTTCAAAGCTCTTCTTTTATTAGTAATATAAACCTATTATATTATTTAAAACAAAACCCAAAACTAGGTCACTTTGCTAATCAGAAATGTGTATACAAAAATGTGTATACAAAACCCGTACTTAGATTAAGACTTGTTTTTGGTCTCGACCGAGGGGGTTCAACAAACCCATTAATTTTTTAAACGCCGCCCGTATATTGTGTATTGAAAATCTTGAATATAATTATAATTTGGCAAAATGTCAGACACTTTTGGTATCAACAGCACCTCGGCCTTTGGAAACCGAACAATGCGACTCAGACTCGGCGAGTCAAGGGCCCGCAATGATCTTCGCATTCTTGCAGACAAAATTCTTGGTAATTTATAACAAATATTTAGTGGTTTTTATTTCGATATAGCGTATAACAAATATTAATTATCTTATGCATAGCAACATCGTCAAATTCGACAAGTTCGACAGATAAATAAATACGAAATAACATGGGAGCGGACTATATATGCATAGATATATATACGGATGTTCTCCGGTTGCAATTCGATGATGCTGGCATTCTTCACCTTCCTTTTCCTTTTCCTTTTTTTGTGGTTTTGCGATGGCTTGTTATAGTGTTTGCCCAAGGATCAAGGATCCTGGACAATGCATGGGGAATGGAGTTGGGTTCTGGATGGACTAGGACTGGTCAGGGGTTTTGGTTTTGGTAACAGGGAACATATATATAGAGGTTATGGCTGTGGATGAGGCGAGTCTGGGGGGGGGAACCCGCTCTTAGTTCTTAGTGCAACTTGGCTTTACGCTGGCGCTCCATCTCGGCCTGCTCCTCGCGCTCCTCCTCCTCGGCCAGCTCCACCTCGTGCTCGAGCATGTGAATCTTAGCGCTCAGCTCCTTGGGCATATGCACGATGTCTAGGCTCTTGATCTGAGCCTTGATATCCTTGGTCATGTGATTGATACGGAAGCCACGATGATCGAACTGGGCTCCTCCATTGGCCTTGTGCTGATCCTCGACATACTTGAGGGCGCGGGCAATGGCCTCGGGTATGGGATGGATGTGATCACCCTGGGGCATGAAGCCACCATCATTGGAGGCATAGTTCACACGGTAAAGCTTGCCATCGTCACCGGTGTACTCGTAATAGCCCTTGGCATGGGTGCCGCCGGTGTGATGGAGCTGGGCCTGTTCCTCGCCATAGATTCCATTCTCGGTGAGGTAACTGTAAGGAAAGAAACAAAGTTTTAATTGGGTTCACAAGGCATGAAATCCCCACTTGGGATTCTTTTCTGGAGCTTAAAACCTACGCATGATCGTATTTGTCCTTGGCACGGACCTCTTCCTGGTGCAGAATCTTGTGGCCGCCCTCGTCATCATAGTTGAACAGGATATTCCTGGGCGTGGTCGTGGTCGTGGTGGTGGTAGTCGTCGTCCTTTTGGTGGTTGTAGTGGGTTTCTTTGTGGTCGTACTCTGGTGATATTCAGTTGGTTTTCTTGAGTTCGGAACTGGTGTGCTTGGGTGTGTTTTTGGGTGTTTTTTTTTGTGGGTTGCATGCGTGTGTGTGGCATCGGGAATAAGGAATTGGTGGGGTCATGCAGGCAGGAAACCGGAAGTGGAAAGTGGCATGGTGTCATGGTGTCATGTGGCGCTTGGGGAAGGATTTAATTGCAGAGCCGAAAAACATTCACGAAATTTTTGCTTGGATTTTGTTATGAAAGCATGGGGTTCGGGGATTGCGGGGGGAATTCTCGGTGTTGATCTTGTAGGAGTTCTGGGAATCTTAGTGCTGTGTGCTCGGTTCGTGAAGGGGTTCATGATCGGGGAAGCCGTACTCCAAGCGGATTTCTGGTACTTTAAACTCGGCGTTACTTACTGTGTACAGGTCGTGGCTGTAGGAAAAGGTAAGAAAAAGAGTTATAAAACTATTTATATTTTTATTTTAATAATAACACTCACTTGTAGGGCCTGTCATCATGGACATAGGGAAGATTCAGGCCGGAATAGGGTCCATATCCACCATCGTAGGGATAGGGAATGTGATGGTACACTCCGAGCTCACGATGATCGCTCACATGGGTATAGGGCTGAGCCATGTGATGGTAGCGACCTTTAGTTTAAAGAAATAAATCTTTGGTTAGTTGGGTTATCTTTAAGATTTTCCATCTAGTGTGAGTGTGAGGTGAGTTTTCAGTTTGAAACTATTCAAGTTATACATATCCATCAACAGATATTTACAGAATTAATTAGTTTCTCCTTCGATTTATGTACAAAAGGTGACAGTTGAGTGTTTGAATTTAGAGTTTCGCTACAGTTAAGCCAAAATAAGTATCAACTTTCATCTGCTTTTTGTGTGAAATGCGGTGAAATATACAGGATTAATTTCCCTTTTTTTTTTATATTTTACCTAAACTTTCTTGCGAACCACTCCGGCCTATAAGAGATTAAATGTTTAATATCAAAGTGCTAAAGGAAGAAATTTTCTTATGGGTTTAGTATTCAAAGCTCAGCTCAAGGCCTTCGATGTTTTGGTTGTTTACAAATTTCGCTAATTTTCAGACGTCAGCCTTGAGCTTGAACTTATAAGAGAGTCAACAGATTATTCGGGTAAGTAATCGCGGGGCTAGTATATAGCATATACATGGCTTTAGTATTTGGTAGTGTGAGAGTGTTAGTATCTGGGCAAGTCGATCTTGCTTTTCATTTTCGGTTTAGTGGGCGGCAGCTTTAGCTTCAGCGGCGGCATGCAGTCAGTGGGCGTGGCAGTAGGCACGATATTTTTGATGTTGAATCACGAAAATACCTTCGTTTTGGGAACTCGCATGGTAACGTCCATCATCGGTGGCCCGATATCTGCCGTCGTTGTTGGGATTATACTTGCCATTCTCGTCCGGAAGCGGACTGGAGTGGCAGACAGCAATGAGGGCCTAATGGGGGGGTATATAAGATATATATATTATTAACTGATATTTAGGAAGTGGCTGTCACACTGTAGAAACATTTAAAAACAAAGATTTAGGGATCCTTTTTTTTTATATTGTTTCTAAAATAATAATCTTGTTATGTTGATATTGACTCTGCTGTTGATGCTGATCAATAATATATATAATTTATAGGTAAAGACTCCTTTCCTTTTTACTATTTGTTAATATTTGTATCAAAAATAAAATCTTTAAATTTATATATTTCCTTATATATCAATACTTCTTTTTCTCTGTGTAAACCGTTGATCTCGAAATACATCTGCGAATGCTGCTAATTATTTAAAGGTGCAGCTGAGCTTAAACTTGCTTTGCACCGGTTAATGAAGTTAATTAATTATTTAATTTATTTATAATTATTTAATATATTTTTTGGGTAACACAACACTTTTGGCAACACTCTTTTTTGGCACTGATCAGGATCAATATCACACACATCCTTCTTAACTACTCACCGCGGCCAGGGAGAAGCACAACATAGACTTGGTGAACATGGTGTTAGCTCTGATGGAAGTTATCCTTTCTTTGGGGGAATATGTATATATCCTCGGACTGATGCTGGCTGCTGACTGGGTAATCCTGCTCTGAGGGCGACTGCAACAGGAATGTTTGGTTGCCGTTCAAGTACACCGGATTTATATAGAAATATGCCAGGTTCGCAGTCACCGCTGAAGCGCCGCTGCTCTCGACGCATCGACGCGCCTCAATTCTCCGAGAGAAGATCTGTCGGTTCACTTCGGTTCATCAACCACGATTCTTGAAAGAGCGATACTCCAAGCTGCTCCCTTTTGGATTTTTCAGATGATGAGTCGGGTTCTTCTCTCTATCTCTCAGCTTTTGTCTCACAATCTCTCCAAACTTAATCGTTCTCAGACACAATTATTTATAATGCGTATCAATGTCACCAAATAAACGTAATTACATATAAAATTAATTAAACAATTTGTATTATTTTTGGGCAAATGTCTCATTATCGAGTTCATTGTTTCAGTTTGTAAATCCTAAAGAATGACTATAGTCTTTAGGGGTTGTTTACCAAAGTTTATATATAATATGTATTTATGATCTTAAGGACTTTTGATGACTCGTTGGGGTATTGTTTATTCCAGTTTTATAGAAGAAATTCCCAATTTTAATTAGCATAGTGTCATCGAAATTCTGCTGAACAACAAGAGCGAATCACTTTTGGCAGCAATTTTAATTCGTTGATAATCGAAGGTTAATTTCAGGTCAGACGTCACTAAGAGCAAATATTTTTCAACAAAATATAGGTAATGTTTATTTTATATTCTGCTCAAAACAATATTGTTTTTAATTAAGGATATGGGAAAAAACAAATCAACTAAGGAAGTCTAAGAGAAAAGGTAGTGACGTCTTTTTGTAGCCCAAAAAATTCTCTTCATTTAATTTTTACAGTTTTCAAAAATGCCATAAAAAATCTCCTCGTTTAAGCCACTTCCCTGATCCCTAAACGACCACAGTTAACTTCACAGCTGGAACTCGAAGCTTAACTAGCTGTGGCAACCGATGACAACATCACAGATACGCATATCCCCAACTACCTGGAGGCACTCGGAAGCGCCATAAAAGTGCCGTAATGAAATCATAAATTAAGTCGCCGCAGCGGAAATACAGCAAAAAACTGAACAAACAATATAAATAAATAAAATAAGAAACGATTCAGACAATGCGCACGCCTGCCGCAACGAAAAATGCATTAATATCCAGCCAGAAGTCGGAGTGGAGCATCGAAGATCGCAGATCGGAGATCGAAATCGAGATGGAGATGAGGATGAGGATGGGGTTGGGCTTGGGTTTTCGGTGCTCGCAGCATACGTGCATATATACAACCGGAATTGGAGGGAATTGGCATAAGAAAAATGTTGACAAAAACGAATTTAATTGTTTGTGGCAAACGTTGACACCGCCGTTGCCACGGCTCTGGCAGTGACAGCTTGGGGATCGTCTTGGAATGTGTCCTTAACGGTTTCGCCTGTGAAGATGCTGTCAAGTTCATAGTTAAGAAAATATAGCAAAAATGGGATTTAATCTTAGCGGATTTTGTATTGAATTGGATGTATATTTATGGTTTATATTTTTATATTCAATAGTTTTTAAGTTGTCAACTGCTTGAAGAATGAAAAGTTCATAATTGTATTAATTTTATGACTTGTTAAAGATCATCCAAGCTTCTTGTAAATATTAATACTTTTACACATAATAAATAAAATATAAAAACTGTTCTTAATCATTAACAAAATGTTATAAGTTAAAAACAAATTGAATAATAATAATAATATTATAAAATATATTATATATCCCTAAGAAAGATATCAAAGTTAGAAGTATTTGGTAACAAGAAAACATTCAATAATGTCTGTTGGAATCTTTAAATTAGCTGACATAAATCAAGCTTTAAAATCCTAGAAATATAATGTTAAATATTACTATATTATATTTCGTTCAGTGCATTATCTCATGGAGAATGATTGTCAGTGGCGGTCTTATGCCGATTTATAACAGTCATCCACATAAACTGTGATTAAAATGCCGCAATGCCGCAGCTTCCCAGCATCCCAGCATCGGTTAGTGATGGTGAATACATCGATGCCTCTGCCCAGTATCGATACTGCGTCACAGTCGATGCACTCCAAAGGTCGTACGCTGAACCCAGCGATCTGGAAACCCAAGACTGAGATCCCGGCGAGAGCTGATCAGAGCTGTGTGTGTGGTGAATCACGGCGCGTGCTGTTATTGTTACTTACCGAGTTCGGTTTTGGCTTTCGGCGCTATCTATATGGGGGCATTCATAAAAGTCACAAATACTTAATAAATATTTAAATATGATGAGTTTTTAATCAATTACAGGTAGGATTTGTTGCCACTTGATTTGCATATGCTATTCCAAATACAAAATCGAAAACTTCACGCCGCAGGAGTGCTGCTGGTATTATTTTATACATTTTATAATGAAATAAAGATACAGCATGACTTTGACTTTGACATTGACCCTGAGTCATATTGCTGGTCAAATCTGGCACTTTCTTTGATGCGTCACAAGTAAATCATTCCATGAAAATCCCGGTCACAAGCTAATCCCCCGGTCAAGTAGGAACAAGTTTGTGTGACTGACTTTATTGACAAGGCTTCGCGGCTTCACCTTTGGAAAGTGTCGCACGTAAGCCCATAATCTGCTTAAAGCTACTACATATTTTCAGACTATGTGAGACGGCGGCAGGAAGTGCGCTGGTTAACACACCCCAAAAAGTGTCTCCAGCTAGCCGGAAAGAAGCAGGAGACATACGACGCTGGCGAAGATCAGCAGCCGGAAGTCAACTGATGGCCAGCTTGACGAGTTGCATAGCGATCCCCGGCAGTGGCAGTAGTTGACCTTGTCCTTCCGCACGCAGCCCTCCTCGTACTGATCCTTCACCTCGTAGCCAAACTCCCACTTCCGGTTGACCAGGTCAACGGTGCGCTGGACCTGGTTGGCACATCCCCTCAAGGTCTTGGTCCACTCGCGGCCATTTAGCACCAGGGTCCGTTCGGTGTAGGAGCACATGGTAGAGTTGGGGCACTCGAGCACATAGCCCAGGGGATTCCGCGGAGACCCACACGAGATGTCTGAATCACTGCACTGGAAGCAGCGTAGCACTTCGTCGGAGGAGGCGGAGGCCACCGCCACAGCTCCACCGATCAGCCAGAACACACTGATCCAGAGAGATCCCGCAGCGGAGAGCTCAGTTCCGCGGCCCATGGTTTCCTGACGCATACTAGCGCGGACCCAAGCGCGCTTCCGAGCTCAAGATAAACGCGAGTCTCGCATTCTGTTTTCTTTGTATTCGTATTCATTGTTTTTGTTTATTTTAAATGAAAGTGATTAAGCCGGCGAAGCCACATGTGTCACTAACACAGACCCTGGGCTATGCTATATGTTGGGTTATGGGTTATATATATACTATTTTATTATGATATGCCCGCGGAATACGCTCTAATCTGTAGTATGTTTTTTATTTATTTCTTTTTTTTGAGGGCTGTCTCGTATCTTTTTCGTAGCTATTAATTAGAGCATTATGCTAGTGGAGCAAGCGGTTATCTGGAGGGCAATGGAGCCCTGATCTTAGGCTGGGTTTTTTTTTGACTTGTTAGGTTGAGGGTATTATTTATTATATATTTTTGTATGCCTATTTGGATTACTTGACTAGCAGAAAAAAAAAACACATTTGAACAGGAAGAATTCTGGGTGAAAAGTTTAATCAAGAAGCTCTTAAATCTGCAGGCTACTTCTGTAAATACTGATAAAAAATATGAATAAATTAAATTATGAATACTAAATTAATTAAATTAAGTACTTTAAATCACAATTTTCTCGTAGTGTGGATTATATCTTAATAAAAAACCCATTTCCCCTCATTTACAGATGGTTGTCTCCTTGATTATTTCTCTCCTGGCCGAATGCCAACAAATAATGTTTGCAAATGGATTATTATACGAAATTACGTTATTTCCTTGGCATTCCTGTTCTCGATCAAGAGATGATTTAGGGGTATTTTCACCCCCTAAGCCCTGCTGGCAAAACAAATGAAATCTTTATAGGCTGTGCATTTTGCGACAATATGACCATAAATAAGTCTCATTTTTGTGTGGGCTTCGGCGAGTATCATTTTTCCCTCGCAATTTCGTTTTTTTTAAACAAATTTTAAAGCCAAATTGTTCACCCGGTTTGTTTAATTATCGTTCGCTCTCCTTTTTTGGTTCAATTAGTACAGCCTGAGGTGGTATAAATCTGAAATGCACGTCTATAAATATTGGTTGAGAAGCCAGTTTAGCCACCGAATGCCAGAGATAGATGGATGGATTTTTGGTAGCATTTCAGAGCATTCACATTAAGTACAAGCCAGTTGGGCCATTAATTGTTTGGCATTTGTTTCACGCAACGAATTAATTTACAAAACGAAATTTTGTTGTAAGCGAAACAAAAGGCCAAAATGACAAACTGCCAAACTGGAGCAGAGGCCTCAAACAACAATGCCAACAAATTACCGGGCACAATGAGTCGTAATTGGAATCCTAAATCGAAGCCGAAATTCCTAAACCAACCTGGAACCCGACACCTGGCCCTGGGATCTTGACACCCCGACTGGAGGCCCTAAATAACCCAAAGTGTGTGTAAGCCGGGTTCAAAGCTCCGATCGATCGAACCTCCCTCTCGTGCAAAGGTGCTAAATAAACAGAATTTCAGGGCCATTTCATATCACGGCTCTTGTAAGGAGCGTGCAAATATAAATTTCAATATAAAAAGGAAATATCACATATAAATTAATTTGCAGCCTGACAAGTGCGAAAAAGAGAAATGTATTATAACGAGTATATTTCACCAGCGAGCATGAGATGAGAGGATGAGCTCATCCGAATGGAATTTTGTGATATTATTCCACAGAAATATATGCCTAGTCAAGAATAACCGCAGAATTATCATTAAATATTTAACTGCAGGCGCCGTCTGACTAAACTCAATTTATATAGTAAATTGTCAGCTGTAAGTGGTGTTAATTTGCGCAGGCCGAAGGACAATCTGCTGTATATTTTTTTTGAGGGAAGTGTGGATTATTCCCCGGGAGCGGTATAGCCGACGATTTGCGAGATTAATTAATTGCATGCAAAACACCAAATTACGCACCATATTGTTGCCAGCGGCAGTCTCTCTCTCTCTCCTTATTTATGCCATGTGAATAATTTAAAATCCCGAACAATTCGAGATTTCACAAACCAGACCCATCAACCTGTTGGCTTATCAACAAGTTGCAGTTTCAATATATTCGTAGAATATATATACTACAAGTAGCAATGATCTGATCCGTCTGGTGTGCGAGTTTCTTAACCCCATGATTCATTATTCATCCATCTAGACTCACTTCCTTACCATGATCAAATAATCCAAATATGCGCAAGGTTCAAGCCAAGAACAGTTTGTCTTCACCTTGTTTTGGGGGCGTGGAGCTTTCGATTTCTCACATCTCTTGAAGATTCTAGGGATCTGCCGCAATGTTGTGACTTGTGATTACCCAAATCATCGCCGAAAAAAATGATTAATTGATATCGATTCGTATGAGTTGACCGATCTGGCGGCTTGATTGATTGACAGCTATTATTTGTTATTAATGCTCATTAAAACAAAACGGGCGTTTCATTGTTTATGATTCGTCTTAAATTTGATTTAAACGACACTAATTGCCGTTGATCCCATTGGATTTGCTGAAAGGTAAACAAATTGAAACTCGTCTGGTCAATCATCGATCAATCAATGAATGGGGCAAGCAGTTGAATGTCTTTTCGGGGGGATTATCACGTTTCTGGAAGCGAGTCTTTGGCTGATTCACAAATCGTTAAAATAAGAGTTGAATGACTCTGGATGGGGGTGTTTTATGGGGTATTGGATCATCCTTTGATTAAATTTATATATGATTTTCTAGAAATTTACCTTCAGTTTAAGATCATAATGTGTACCTATATATTTCAAAATTATATAGTATTATTATTATAAAAGGGAATAAGTCATGAGTCAAGATGATCTAATCTGTGTGACTAAGTCTCTTAATATTTTTGTACTTGTTTAGTGACTTAAAAAATCTACTTAAATGCCTAATATCATAAGTTTTAAAAGTGTTATTTTGTCAATACGTTTTTAGTATAAGATGTCTGATTAAATTTGGAGGAAACATAGAGATCTTATGCCTAGATAAAGGCAAGTTTTATCTCCACTGAACAACACTTATTTAAAGTTAAAATAATTAAATTAAGTAAATATAAAGATATCTAAGCATCATTTGATCATCTCCCGAAGCTGTCGCCCCCAATTTCAACCGCCGCCTTGCATCTCAGAAAGGTTAAATGCAACTCACTGTCGTCAATGCAAACGAGTTGCCAACTAAGTTGTTTCCAAATGACTTGTTAGCATGCAAAGAATTTCTATATATTTCTCTATTAACGGATGACCCACCGAATCAGCTCGCATCCCGCCCATATTTAAGCCAATTAAACGACGCCGTCTTGGACATAAACCTCGCGATTTATAGGCTAAAAAACTATTGGCGAAACCAAAATGGATACCGAAAGCATTGGAATCGGATCAGACGTTATCTCGTAGTCGACATGGACACACGTTTGCTGGTCGCTCTACTGCTGATTGGAGGCTCCTGGGCAGAGGATGGTGGTGATGGAGAGCAACGGCCAGATCCACTGCCAGTCAAGCGCGGTCGCTATATTCCCGAGTTGCATGGAGCCACTGCTGGCTGGTATGTTCCCGATAATAGTGGCAAGTATCGCCATGAGCCTCGGCCCTATGATGGCGGCTATGGGGATCGCGGCGAGCCGTACTCCGCCGATCTGCGCGGCATCTTCCGCAATGTCCAGGATCAACTGGAGGCCCGGGTGCAGGAAGCCGGTGGCGATAGCCTCTCACTGGGTCCACGCGATCATCTCCGCTTCATGATCGACTTCAACTTCAATGGCACTGGCTGGCAGGTTATCCAGTTCCAGTGGCTGCGCGATGGCGACGAATCCCATCCGGACACGAAGCGTTATAGTTATGTGAATGAGAACAAGCTGTGGGGTGAGGACTCGGAATCGGATCAGGGAAATCAGGCCTACGAGTACCAGGAGCCTGGAGAGGAATGTGAGGCCAGCTGTCAGCCGGAGGGTGAAGCAGCTGAAGCAGGGAGCCAGCCGGAGTCACCTGTCCAGGCTGTTGAGGAGCCAGTTCAGGAGGTGGGAGAGGAGCCGAAAACCAATATCTACTCTGAGAGGGATGTAAGTATTGGTTGGGTTTAAAAATAAATTAAGTTTTTAATGTTTTGATTTTCTAAATTTCAGCCTGCAAAAATTCACAACACCATAAACGAGGTCCTGGAGTACATACAACAGCACATCCTGCCTAAGCTGAGCTAAAACTTTAGCTTTTAGATATAGAAAAATATCTATTAAAATTGAGTAGATAGAAAGTAAAGTAAGCTGTACTTTTTGGAATTAATTTAGGAGAATTACATTTGCAAGATAATAAAAAATATATTAATATTATCTTCTTTCAGCTAATTTCTTATTTTTTATGCTCAGTTATTTGTATTTTCATATTTTTCAAATAGGATCCTCTACTAATTTGTGATAAATTGTATTGTTAAATTATAATATTCCATTTATAAATTTAACAAACTTCAGTTGAAATAAATAAATGTTTTTTAAATGAATAAATACTTGTTCCCTTACCAAACTTTAGTAAATTGTAACCTTTTTCTTTTTTATGACAAGATATTCGTGCTTACAAAATCGAAAATCTAAATTAATTTCTTCAATTAAAACTTCCAGTAAATATTATTTATGTCACATTATTTATTTCATCAACCTTTGACATTTCCACTTCACATTTACTTCTTTTTCTTGGCATTCGCCTCGAGAAACTCCAACAACTTGGCCACATAGGGCGGTGCAGGTGGAGCTGTGGGCAGGTGGGCGGCACTGGGCACAAAGCCATTGTCATCCGCCACATAGTCCACGCGATAGAGGATGCCATCGTCGCCGGTGTACTCGTAGAAGCCCTTTGAACGCAGGCCTTCCTCCTCGGTCAGCTTCTCGATGCGTCCACTCTCCTCGGCCAGGATGCCGTTCTCCGTCTCCCAGAGATAATGATAGCCATCCTGCTCCACATCGTCCTCCTGACGAATAATGGCCCAACCGTTGCCACCTTCGCCAGTGCCCCGTCCCTTGGGTAAATTGGCAGTAGGATCGGGCACCGCAGGTAAAGCTGGAGTACTAGGACGCGGCTTGGGTCGGGCTGTGGTTCTGGCCACAGCTGCCCCGCCTCCCCCAGACACTGCTCCGCCTCCTGCCCCTGCTCCGCCGCCGCCACCGGAGCCGCCGCCCCTGTTCTTGTCACCCACATAGCGTCCTTGATCGCCCGAGTAAGCCCCGCCAGGACGATCGTCGTGCTGGTACTTGTTGTCCTGGTGGACATAGCGTCCATCATTCCCTCCAGAGTACCTGCCATCGTTGCCTCCCCGATACCGACCATCGTTGCCGCCCGTGTACCTGCCATCGTTGCCTCCTCGATAGCGTCCGTCTCCGGCGGCGGGAGCCCGCGTGGGTGGAGGACGATAGCGTCCGTCGCCCTGGGCCAGAGCCATGGCCACGCAGGCCAGGAGAAGAGCGATCTGGAAGGTAACAGCAACTGAGTTAATCCACTGAATATATAGCTTATCTTTGCATATCCGACTCACCGTTACACGCAGCCACATCGTCGAAGACGAGCAATGAGAGATCTAGCCGACGGCCCCCAGCTTTATACCTTTCGGATGCACCCCATCCGCCTACACAGAGTCGGGGCTCCACTCCGGGTGCCCTGAGAGGCTGGCTGTGTCTAATTGCCACTGCTCCGACCGGTGCACCAGTGGGTGACTTGATCAATTAAGCGTCTTGGTTTACGAGCCGATTAATTCATAATTTGTAGTAAGGCACAGGCCAGCTCAGCAGGTGATGCGACTTAATGGTGATCTATTGCCGTGGTCACGGGAGCCACTCTTGGCACTTGACATTTCTTGATCTTCTTGGTGACGCGAAGAGATTCGGACAGCGGGTGGATTATGTTTAGGAGCTTGGCTGCAAGCTGAAGAATTATTCAAAACAGCCTGAAATTATGCAATTATTTTCGAGGAGTCTGGGACAGAATATAAACTTTTGTGATAATGAAAAAGTCTTGAAAGATTCTTATTTTGATATTTATCTAAATATTTGAACCGCAAATCTAACAGTTATATAATAAAGAATTTAATTGATGGACTTGTTAAGCAAAGATATTT
>JAEIIL010012822.1:0-19122 GCA_018905715.1 Drosophila lini | reverse complement strand
AACCTTTTTAAAACGAAATAAAATATATGAAAAAATGATCAACTTTTTAATAATAAAAAAAAAAAATGTTATTTTGTACACTTTAATTAAAAAAATATTTTTTGAAATGAGAATATCTTAAACAAAATTTAAAAACTTTCTTGAAATGCTGTTATGTTATAGTTTAACATAAATAAGGTCTTTCATATATTTCTCAATAAGTTTGAGGCTTTTATTATTTTATCTAAACTTCCTTAAAATTGAATAAATATTAAATTTAAGCGACCCTTCTAATATATTTCTTCCTGTGCATATTAATTTCTATTATTATTTAATAGAAAAGGCTGCCAAAGCTTTGCTTAATATGAGATTTTTTCCATCGGTCTGTAGAAATAGGGATCTGCTGGCGACTGGCGAGAGCCTCCCCCGAAACCGACACAACATAATTGTAATTATTCACCCCTGGCAGTCATGTGAAGGCATTTCCGCTGGCCTTTGTCCCGTTTCCTCATCCACTTCCGTGTCCCCGTTCAAACGCTCTCTCCCACCCCCGAGGACTTAAGGGCTGACCCTCGGCTCGGCCAAGTGTCCGGAAATGAGATGCAAATATTATGTGGGACTCGGTTGGGATCGGCGGATCCTGCAGGGTGTCCCTCCCTCACAGTTGAGTGGCCATGTCCAAGGAGCTGCTCCGGACACATGAGGGTTGCTCAGGAGCTCATCTCTCATATGCATACATGGCAGAAGATCCCCTAGGAGGAGGGTAAGTCTAAGAAAATCGTCTTGGCCCTCTGCACGTGCGTTTTCCTCGGCATCGAAGAAGGAGAGGAGGAAAAGTAATGAAAATTGCATTGCTTGAGTGCGCTTACAGCGCGTAATTTGGAACCCTAGATCATGCCATATCTTTCTTTAGGATCTGGGGTGCCATTTTAGTGGAAATTATGCAAAGTGGGACGCGGTTCTTTAAGAAGTTGTAGCATTTTTCTTGGCCACAGGTGCCTCCTTATTTTCCTGGGAAAAACTCTAGCGGGGAGGCACCTAAAGGTGGCTATAAAACAATCATAAATAAGGGCAAGTATCCTAAAAGGTTTATTAAAAATTCTTTTATATTTTTTCACTCTGTAAATTAATTATTTATTTATCTATTCTCCAGAGTTCATCTCCGATCAGGAACTCGTACTCGTACGGAATGTGGGTCAGCCGAGTCGTAATTGCAAGCACATGTCTTTCTAAGCTCTCCCAATCCCAAGTCCGGCTGTCCGATTAAGAGATTTTTGTTTAAAACTCAACTCCCTGCTGGATCGGGGGAGTGCTCATAATTTATCATCCTCGCTGCTTGCTAACCCCTTGATCCAGGCCGGGGGTTCAGTGAACCCCAGAGAACAGATTCAATTTCCCATCACATACCCATTCCATGCCATGCCATGCCATGCCATTCCATCCAGCTCTATCTGTGTGTGTCCCTCTATCTCCCCAGGCAGACGAGGCTTCGCTGTTAATGGATGGCTGCCCCCCTAGCAGCTGGAGGAGGAGCAGAGCTCCCGAGGAGATAGGCCCGAGGAGGAGATAGATACATGGTTTATAGCACAATGAAAAGAGCTTGCGACGCGTGTCTCTCCCGGAAAATATGGAAAAGGGAGAGAGAGCAGGGCAGGCTTCAGCTCCATGGATCTCCAAAACGGAAGAGAAAATAGTTTCAGATGGGGGAGCAAAGTCCACCGAAGTGGATTTCCTGGGGAATTTCTTAAAGATATGGAAGAACTTAGTCCTAGAAATAATAATAATAATAACTTATCCAATTTCTTCGACGTTCTAATAGTTTATTCTTTAAAAAATCTCTTACAAACTTCCTCAAAAGTTATTTCCTGGATTAAAAACTCTTCCCCTTGAAAATCCTGTTAAGGAAATAACTTGTTGTTTTTTCATTTAACCAAGCATTCCTTTCCCATTGACTTTCTTCTGGTTGAAGTCCCCTCCAGAACTTCCTTTCTCGTGCTTTCTCTTCTGATCTCATTCGATTCCACTATCCGGCTGTTGAGTGTCTTTCCACGCTTCTTCTGCTCTTTTTCCTTGATATATAAAATATATATTTATATGTATCTACCGCTGGGTCCTTGAAGTCAAGTGCCTGCTTCCTTTCTCCCCGTTGAGTCGCGTCTTGTTCTGGGCAGGAAATATTGAATTAATAATTATGCAGATAGCAGTTCTTGATATGTGCATATTTTTACGATGCACTGTTGCCTTGCCCCTAATTAGGGCGCGGCACATCTTCGTCTACAACGGTCGCGATCTCCTCAAGCGAGTCCAGCTGGCGGCGAGGGGTGACTTCCTATTGCATATCCTAGTAATGGGTGTTCTACAGGTTTTCCTGCAGAGAGAGAAAATATTAAGAATAAAGAAAGTAAAAGGGATTTAATATTATTACCATTATATCATTTATTACTTATACAATTACATTTCAACCAAAAATTCTACTAGAAAACATTCCATAACATTTTAAGACAAATTATCTCCAGGTTATTATTAAAACCATATTAAAAATGGTATAATATACACCATTTTCCTTCAGTGTAGTGAAAAACCCAGTAAGGAAGCCACCACCAACCCAAGGATGACAGTATTTAGATAGTCAAACGATCACTTCACACTAAAGCGAAGACGAAAAAGGAAGAGGACTCGCCACCACTGAGATTCCACCACCATTATCTTGTTTACCTGTCCGTCTCCCGGTGTCTGGCGGCGGAGGGTTGCTAGACCATCTAATTATCATTTTTCAACATTCAGGTGTCGCAGTCAGAGTCGGAGTCAAAGTCAAACTCATCAGGTGTATGTACGAGTCTTTCTTCTTCCTTAAGGATTCCTTGACGCACGACTGATCGCAGACGAAGCGATCTCTTCCTTTGTTCGGGGTTGGGTATACGTTACCCTCGTCCCTGTGACTGCTCCTGCTCCTGATGAGTATTATCTTTATTTTTTTTTTTGGGTAGAGTTCCTTCAGGCATTGTGTTGCCTGTTGCCTGTTCCTTTGTGCGATCGGTGAGTGGTTGGAATGGATGGATGGATGATTTCATGAATAGCTGGTGTTGGATGGTAGGGCTTTGTCTGGCATTCTCACTTGTAACTGACTTTGCTTGGCTTTCCGAGTGCCAATCAGGGCTGGGAACACAGGGAGAAAAGTGTGGGAAGTTCATTTTTATAATTAAAATTGTTTTTTAATATATAAAAGTCAGCCTTAAACCTTAGTTTTCAAATAAAAATCAGTTAACAAGAGCTAGAAAGAAGTTTTAATGCTTGTTTGATCTTTGATATTCCTCTATGAAATATGAACTTTAAATTAAAATTTTTAATTCATTAAATTAATATTTATTTGTACTATTTTTATATAATTTTCTAAGTGTGCCCTGAGCAACCCTCTCCACTAAAAGTGCGCATCCTGTTGCTTGCTGTTGCATGAAACAGGATGCCAACGAGCGTGTAATGCTTAGTTAACCCCCTCTCACCTTTTCCGTCTGGCATACTCTCCCCCCTGGCAACCCATTCCACCCTCTAGGGCCACACCCCCGCGAAGTGCATTCAACTGTTGCTATTTGATTTCCATTTCCAATTCGAATTTCGAATGCAACGAAGGAAGCGATAATTGGCTGGATATTGCCTCTCTTCCTGTTTCGGCTGGGAACCGAACCAATTTAATGGCTTTTCAAATTAATAATGAGTATATTTCCCTGGGCATTCAAGGTTGCCAAGCCCCTAATAAAAAAAAAAAAATAATCGCTGCCCCGACAAAATAAAAAAAGCTCTAAGCACGAACAGAAAAAAAAGAGCAAACAAATCAAAATCAATTTGTCAAGCGACACTTGCCACCGTAAATAAAACTTGGCAACACAAAAAGCGGCAGCAGGCAGCAGGCAGCTGGCATCAACACCAACAGACATTCGAACGGCAATCAGAAATCAAAACAAAAACCGCTAAAATAACACAAAAAGAGCCAAAGAGCAGCCGCATTAAATGAAATACAAAAGAAGTAACACAAAAAAGGCGCGCATGCGCAAAACGAGTTTCGCAGAGACTCGAACCCGAGACTTTTTCGGGCTTCGCGCAGCCGCAGAGAACAATCGGAGCTTTTTTTTATTATTATTATTATTTTTTGTTAACCGGCAAGCGTCGAACGCGTGGTGCTACCACCTCAACTCAATCCCAGTCACCAGTAACCAGTATCCCATACTCCACACCCTATATCCCCTTTAATTGTCAGAGACCAGGAGGTGTTGAGGGCAAAGAACACACTTGAAGAAGAGATTTGGTAAGAAAAATCAAATCTATAAAAATTACAAAACGAGTATATTTAATATAATACATTTTTTTTAATAATTTACCAACTTTTATTAGCTTCTAATTATCAGAAAGATTCTCTTCTACCAAAATGGAATATAAGCCAGAGGATGCCACTGCCAAAGAATTCTAAGATCTCAAAATCTCCATGAAATCCCCACCAGAACCGGAAATAAAATTCATTCGGTTCCTTGCCCCCCAAAACTTTAAGGAATCATAATTAAATATTATATAACACTTATTTTTATTTACAAAATTCCCTTTTTTAAAAATTCAATCCACCTTTTTCGCTCTGTAAAATATGAATCATCTCCCTGCCCGATCGATGGACAATTGAAATGGACAAAAAACCTCGTCTCGGTCAGGACAGGATCCGCTCTCCGAGCTCCGGTGACGACCGTTGGGGAGGAGTGGGGTTCCCCGGGGGGAATATGCAAATTGTTGTAAGCCGACGCGACAACTTCATTTGCTCAACGGAGCAACCGGCGGCCAACGGAAACGCGACCGTTGGACGAGACAGGAAGGCGGGAGCCAAGTGGGGAGTGGGTTCGGCTCCGGGACTGGGAATGGGGAGTGGTTTTTGTGGAGGAATGGGAGTGTGGCAAGTTGATGCACGTCGCCGGCCAAATTGAGGTTAAGTAATGCAGTCAAATGCGTGAAAAATGGCCAGAGAACAAATACCAAATGCAGTTGGAGGAGAGAAACCCCGCTGAAGAAACTGGGCAGAGCAGGAGGAGTAGGAGGTGGCCATTCTACCCGTAGGACTCTCAGTGCGTGACGGCAACATGAAACGAAGCAAGGCACGTCGCCAAAAAACGATGTTGTCACCACCATCGCCACGATCATTATCGCCTTCGTGGGGCCAACTTCATGATGGCCAAAAAATAAAACCTGATTCCCGGATTAGCATGCAGGCATTCCTGCGATTGATTTTTGCGTTTTTGGGTCACCAGTTGCGAAAACTGACGATTGCCTGTCAATCGATGGAGTTTGAGGTGCGTGGCCTTACACTTAGGTTAGGAGTTTTTTAGCTTTCCAAGGAATTTGAAAGAATAAATAAGCTTATGTATGATTTTTTAGAGATTTTAAGGTATTGAAAAATTAGTTTTCTAAAGGCTTTGCTTAATTTATATAATTTAAATTTAAATCAACTTGTAGTTCTTTTACCAAAAAATGTATAAATATCTTTGCTTTATTTCAAAGACTAACCTGACCCACTTGTCGAGTGCACCTGACCCCACGTGCCAGTCGAACTTGGATTGAGTCTCGGATTTTGGGATGGATAATTAATTTCAAATTGGCACTGGGTCGTCGTCGGAGGAGGAGGAAGAAGGAGGAGGCTACTCGGCGTCTGACACCGTGACACCTGCGCCCATGGGCCGCCTTGCCTGGGATCACCCGCAGGCTCCCCTGGAGTCCTCTTGGAGTGCCCGCTCCTGGGGCTGGCTCACCAAACTGGTTTCCAATATTAGCAGCAAACATTTGCTGTTTGCCGTTTGGCGTTTGCTCTTTGAGCGCGGCTTCTAATCCGTTTGGAATTTCAGACACGCCAAAGTGGCGCACCGGCTGTTTTAACTGAGCGAAGCATGCCACAGATACACTGCGAGAAATGCATCACATTGGACTGGATTTAAGCTAAGAGCATTGAGATTTTTACAGAGTAGTTTTACCCGTCTTTATTGTCAGTGCTTAGTGCCTAGCCAGGTTGGTTGTCCACTTGCTGGCCCGGCTTACTTGGCCTGGCTTGGTTTTCTGGCTGGCTGGCTGGTTGGTTGGCTCTGTCTCCATGTCTCCGTGTCTCTCCGTCTGCTGTTGGCAAAATGTCAAGTGTCTGCCGCGGAAATGAGGCCGTTGTGGCAGCTAGACTCCGTACATAAAGACCAAGACGAAGAAGTTGCAGCAACTCAAGGAATTAGCCACCGAGGAACTCGAATGGGTTGTGTCAACTTATTTGACGGAGGCTAGGAATACATAAGCTCATTGAGCAATTTATATAAATATTTATGGTTAAATATATATATTAAAATATTTATTTATATATTTATTTGTTTATAGGTTAACCTTAAGCACAACAAATCACAGCTTGGCTCCCGAATACATTATATATTTTCGTTTTAAAAGTTAATAGGGTTTTATTAGACTGGTTCTGTGGTTTTATTATCAAAATATCCATGTATTAAAACCAATCAAGAATTAATGACAAAATATATAAAATAAATAAATGCAAACAACCAAGATTTATACAAACAATTTTTTATATTATACTTCAATATTATGTATACGCCGCGTGTACCACTCTTCCACATCTTGAAACCCCATTTTTCTCTATATATACACACACATATGTTTATATTTAAAGAAAATAATTTCCTTTCGCCAGTCAAGCATCACATTTTCGGATTTGATGAAGGAGCTGAGATCTCTCGATCGGCCGGGGCTGGAGCACACGCCATGCGCCAATAATAATAACAGGCCTCGGCTTGGCCTCTCGTAATGGATCGGCCGCCCAATCATTTGATCACATGTTATGTAATCCCAAAGAGAAGAAAAATAATAATAATAATAACCATTTGCCATCCACAGGCGGGTAGCAAACAACAACGAAAAACATACTGCATTTTCACGCAGCCTGATGGTGAAGTGAAGTGAAATGAACCAACGGATGCAGAGTAAACAAAGTTTTAGGCTCCTTAACATTTTACATTTAAAAATTTACTTGATAATTTATAATATATCTAATATTTAATAAGCTGCTTGCATAGGATTTTCTAGTTTTTTTTTAACTAAAAAAAAAATAATGTAATACATAACCTCTTTTATGATAACATTTAAAGCCATTTAAAATGACAATTTTAAACCATGAACAGAACAGAATATCTCCTAATTATTTTTCAAAATTCCAAATTATTATATGTGAATTTTTCTTCCTGTGTGCCAAAGCCAGTTGCCAGTTTTTCCTAATAAAAATCACGGGGGAAATGTTGGAATGGGGGGGGGGGCTCCAGTCTGCGATTCGGCTAGCCAGCACACGCCAGTCCCAGTCCCAGCCCCCTAAAATCTCCACTCCCGATCCCGACACGATCCCACCGAGCACTTGAAATTGCATGCCGAATTCGCAAGTCAGCCAACCAGTTTCACTTGCGAAAGCAACCAGCTTCCATTTCCATTTCATTCGAGAGTCGACCGCCAAGTTGCCAAGTTGCGCGTAAAAAATCAAAAGTAAATTCCGCTGTCGAAGCACCACAACCCCCCGAAAAAAACTAAATAAAAATCCAAAGTAGTTCCTTGCCAAAAACGAATAATGCGGGAAGCCGACTTGGAGGATCAGTACAGGAGATTTCCGGTGATTAAGCGTTCCGAGGTGCAGAAATTCGTGGAATGGATCCATGCCCAGCCGCACATCTCGGATAGGTTCTCCGAGGGCGAGGCGCTGCACTTCTTCCACGCCTGCCGCTACAGCATGGAGGTGGCCAAGCAGGTGCTGGACACCAATCTCACGGCCCGCACCCACCTGGATGAGTTCTTTGTCAATCTCGACAGCGAGCGGCCGGAAATTAGGCGCGCCATGAAAACGGTGTAGGTAGAAGCGTCTAGCTTCCTGCAAGCATCTTTTTAATATTTATTATTAATATTTAATATTCATATTTCGTCATCGTTGATCAACAGTTCTATTGTTCCTCTGCCCGGAGCCACTCCTGAGGGTTATCGTGTGATTATCGGAAAGCTAGACGACCTGAATGCCTCCAACTATAACTATGCAGATGTTATGAAGTTGTAAGTAAAATCAGAAAAGGACTGTGTAAGCTAAAGATGCGTTAAACAAAATAAGTAAAAAAGAAATTATAATACCCTCAAAGGGGTTTTAAATAGTATATATTTATCCTTAATTTTATAAGTATTTTATTTTTTGTGAGAATCAAATCGGAAATGACTCCATCACTGACTAAAATCATATACCCTTCAAGAAGACCGGAAATATTTCATTTCTTTAAATACATTTTTTTTATGTTAATTTTTTTTTACAAATCAAAGTTTAAAAAACCCATAACTAAGTCAAAAAAGAATCAAATTCAATACGGAAAGTTGTTCTGTGCTAGTTTTTTCTATGTTAACAAATCTGTATACTAAATTTTAAATTTAAAAAAATTAAAATTTTTTTCGATTTTCAAAAATTTAATGATGTAACCCCTTATAAAATTTTGAAAAATTAAAAAAAAATTTTTTCTTTCCAAAATGGCTAGAAAGATTTGCCTGATGATGCTGATCAAGAATACATATGATTTATAGGGTCGGAAATGATTCCTTCACCACGTTTTACTCTTCTGACTAAAATTATAATACCCTGCAAGGGTTACAAATATTATAGGAATCATCAGAAAAAAATACTATCTTAATTTTCCTTCTTTTACTATATATCCTCTCCTGAAACTATTGTTTCATAGTTAGTTAGCTAGTTATATACAATTTCCAACACTTGTCTACTTTATGTTTATTAATGGCTGATAATTATTGTCTAAGTCGGAGTAATTTTTGTGGCGTGATTATGACAAGGCATTCGTAGCATGAAAATACATATTTAGGGTAGTAGTGTGTGCTGTGCTATCCCCAACTAAAAACCTCAAACTTAATGCAACCGAAAGCACGCACAGCGCACAGATTCAGCAATTCCGGCTACTGAGATACACAGTGAGAGATACACACTCGAGATACTGCGCCTTAATCTGCTTGTGGCACTCACAACGATCATTATAATCTGCTGTATAATGGCAGTCAATTAAGAGTTAACAATTAAGTTAGTATTCAGTCTATATACATGTCCAGCTGTTGTTCAGGAGATGATGTCGCAATGACTCGACATGATTTTGTATTCTATAAAACAGCTCCTAGAACTCGTAGTGCTTTAGTAGTAAATAAATAAATAAAATACTGAATAAGTACAAACCTTAACTCAAACCAGGATTGTTTATTGAATTTTCAGTTTGATCCTGAATTTATTTGCTTTTTGTAGATTTTTTATGCTGTCCTCGCCTTAACCATCAATTGTATCTTGCAGATACTGTCCTTGCCTTAACCTTCCCCTTGTATCTTGCAGATACTGCATGGTCTTCGACTATTGGATGTACGAGGATGGCATACAACCAGGTCACGTGATAGTGATCGACCTGAAGGGCACCTCCCTGGGCCATGTGGCTCGCATTGGTCTGCTGCAGATGAAGAAGTTTCTCTTTTACCTGCAGGTTAAAGCTTTTCAAAGTGAATTTTTAATAAAAAAATAAGTGAACATTTTTTTTAGGAAGCGGCGGCCATCCGACTGATAGGGTTTCACTTTATAAATATTGTGCCCTTCATGGACAAGATTCTGGCCCTGATGACGCCCTTTATGAAGAAGGAACTGACGAGTGTCCTGCACATGCACAGCGATATAAATGAGTTTTACAAGTTTGTTCCAAAAGAAATGCTGCCCAAGGAATACGGAGGACAACTAGAGGAGAGCAGTTTGGCCAAAGGTGGGTTCTGTTTTCGAAAGACAAAAATTAGATTAGATTATCTTGTTACAATAATTTTACCTTAATTAATATAATATGATATTATATTAATTATATTATAATATTATATTAATTTTTCTAATAAGATTATATTAATACTTCAAATCTTTCCACACAGAAATCTATTACAAGAAATTGCTTGACAATCGCAAGGAAATGCTGGAATTCGAGACGCGCCACCAGGTGAACGAAAAGCTTAGGCCCGGCAAGGCCAAGAATGCCTCCGATCTCTTTGGCATTGAGGGAAATTTCAAGAAATTGGACATTGATTGAGACGTAGTCATAGTGCTGGTAGTAGTATTTAGAAAAATTGGTGTTTTTGCAGTTATAAATAAAATGTACACAGCTTTCCTTAAAATTAAACGCAGACATTTATTCGTTGCCGCTTTTAGCTTGGCTTTAAATATACATAAAATGTATGTAATGTGGCGAATGAAAACTATGACATTTACAGTAATGCTTCATCGAATGGAAAGTGACATGCTCTTAACGCTATGATTTTTCAAAAGTCCATCTTATGGGTTCTTACTGGCTAAGCGGCCCGTCTATAGGTTATAGTTAAAGACCGTCAAACTAAACACATTTTCAGCTTAATTCTATTATTATCTTTATACATGTAAACCTGACCAAACGTAAACTTTCAGGGTGTGTGCTACTCTGGGAGTACAAATTAACATGTTAGCTGCGCGCCATTGGGGGGTTTAAGTTTAAAACAATAAAAATAAGAAATTAGCAAAGTTATAAAATTGAGAGAAATAAAAATACGAATTTCAGACGCTTGAATTAAAGGAGTTTTTTTTGGAATATCAATGAAAGTTTTGTATCCTGAATCACAGGCAGTCTTTCCGTTTGGGGAAAATCCTCCTCCTCATTCTCATCCTCCTGCTCCATCTCCTTCACCTTCCGCTCCTCCTCCTTCTTCTTCGTTTCGCTTTCTTGTATCAAAGATTCATGGCTGGAACACTTGGTTCATTTGGTTGGGCCTCATGCCTTGGCCACCGGTGCTGTTTATTTGCCGAATTGTTGTGTTGTTTTGCCTGCGTCCCTTGGCCTTGGGCGCCGGCTGCTGCTTATGATGCTGCTCCGCTATGAGACCATAGGGCGCGCCACCAGGATTTATGGTGATGGGTAACTGTAAGGCAAGGAAAACCATTGGGAAAATCTTTATATATCAACTTAAACTCAAGACTTACGGGTATATTGTATCGCTGCACCGGCTGCATGGGCTGCGCTGCAGGCTTGGGTTGAAAGTTGGCCGTGTTGTTTTGCCGCTGAATGGGGCCGGGGATGAGGTGGGCCATGTGGTTGCCCGACGAGGAGGGAAGCATGGAATTTATGCTGCTATTCACTGTCGGCGTGGCCGTCACCGTCGCCGTTATGCTACTGACCACTGGCCGCAAATATGTGCTTGAGGGCAGCTTGAGTAACGTTGTCTCCGGATTGGGGGGTGGCGGCTGCTGGTTCATCATGGAGGACATCATGGGCGGCCACTTTTTACCCGCTGAATTGGTGCCAATCACAGGTGCCGATGGAGGTGGACAGGCGGCAGTTTGTGTCCTGGCATTGGGAGGCGGAGGCGCTGGTGTTGGTGTTATCGTAGCTGCCTTGGACTTGGGCGAACGGCCAGTTTCTATAGCTGAAGCTGGACCTGCATTAGAGAGCGGCACTTGGACATTTACCGCCTGGCCACAGGTGGCCGAGTGCCTGGGCCAGTGCATCTGCTGGCAGGGATAGTCGCAGTACGAGGTGTTCCAGCAGCAGTACAGCTGTGCCTCGCGCATGCAGTTGGCGCACCACTGCTTCTTCTTGGCCTCGTCCACTGCCCGCATTCGCTCGATGTTGGCCTGCTGGCGCAGCTCGCTGATCACCCGCCTGTGCTCCTGCTCTAGGGTCTTCCGCATCTCGGCCAGCATCAGTTCGCTGGTTCGCTGCAAGTCTGTTAGCTGGCGATCATAGTGCTGCTTCAAACGCTCATTCTCCAGCGACAGGCCAGTGATGCGGGCCTGGAGGACACTCTGGTCTCCGGTGGCCATGTCACTGAGGGTGTCTTCAATCACAGAGATGAAGTAGTCCGTGATCTAAGGGTTAAAGGTGAAATAAGTTAGGTGTAATTAAGATTTTCCCAACTCACCTTGTGGGCATTTTCCTTTAGCTTCTGCGACACGGGTCCTGCCTGGGAGGGATAGATGTGAGAGCCATCCGACTGCAGCGGCCCGCCGGGACGTGCCACCAGCTTGGGCGGCCCAGAGCGTAGCAGCATCTCACTCAGGGCCGTGGCCATGCCGGGGGTTATGGGATCATTGGGCTCAGTGACCGGGCTTGCCTCTTGGCTGGTCATTCCATTCAAAGCGCTGGCCAGCAGTCCCCCAGCTGGCTCTACTCCACCATTTCCTTGGCCTCCTCCTGCCGCTGCTGCTGCGGACGTGGAGGGCAGGGGCGAAAAGCTCAGGCCAGCCAAAGGTGGCACGGATATGGCGCTAGCGGGTTGCGAGGTTGAGGCTGAAGCTGGTAGCAAAGAGGCGGCAGAGCTCTGCAAGGTGCTCTTGGAAACGGCTCTCAGGGGCGGCACTGGTATGGTCATGGGACTGTGCGGATTGCAGTTGTTTGCCTGCTCCACGGGTATCACCACCATGTTGGATCTCAGCAGACTCGATGTCGTGGTGGTGGTGGTGGCTGGTGCGGCTCCGGGTGACGAGCTCGGATTGGGTGTAGCCCGGTCGCCCTTAACACGGTATTGCTGCTGCTGCAGTGTGGCCTGAGCTTGAGATGGCTTGCTCTTCGGTGGGCCCTGCGGTGGCGTTGGCTTGTTCACCCCATAAATGCCACTCGACTTGGGCGAAAGCGACTCCGTTGAGGGTGGAGCAGGTGATGGCACTGGCGAGATAGCCGGCGATGAGGCTTGTGGACCGCGACGCTTGGCGTTGGAGTCCAAGGACTTGCTTCCCTGCTTCTGACTCACCTTTTGGATGCTCGTATCGCCCACATAACGCACCAGGGCCTCCGAGGCGGGTGTCTCCTCACGTGGTGGCAAGGGAGGAGGAGGCGGTGGCGGCATGGGCTGTGGCATCGGCGGAAACGCTTCCAGCCTCTGACTTACACTAGCCGGGTGCTGCGGCTGCTGCTGATCCGTCTCCATCTCATCGTCGCTGAGAATCTCTTCTTTGATTTTTATATTCTCAGGAAGGGGAATTTCCATGGGTTCCGGTGGAGGAGGACCAGCTGGCACCAGAGCTGGCTCCGGTTGTGCCGGCTCTGGGTCTGGTATAGGAACCTGCTGAGTGGCTTCCTCCTCCTCTGGCTCCGACATCACCTCCGTTTTGATCTCCACAAAGGGAATCACTTTCTTGATGAGCTGCTGCTGCTGGCGCTCAACCTCTGATTGTTTCCGGGCCTGACTGCGCTCCGGTGCCTTTGGCTTGGTCAGCGGTGATGGTGAAGGATTTGCTGCTGCTGGAGTAGGAGGTGGCGCTGTCACAGCTGAAGTAGGAGGTGGCGCTGTCACTGCTGGAGTAGGAGCAGGCGCTGGCGCTGTCACAGCTGCTGCTGGTGGCTCTGGGCCATTTGCTGCCGCCTGCTGTTGATCGCGTGGTATTTTGGTGATGGTTACCCCCTGGCGACGTCTAACCAGCTCCACCACAGAAACCACAGAGGCAGGAGAAGCTTCTGAAGCCTTGGCCGTCTGTTTCTCAGAAGGTTTCTCCCCAAGGGATTGTTCTGGAGACTTGGAAAGCTTCTTGGGAGGTTCCCCTGGCTCAGCCACTGCCTGATCCCTCACCTGCTGATCCTGCTGCTTCTTGGCGTGCTTGGGCTTGCGTTTGTAGTCACTGGACTCGCTGGTGCAGCTGGCATCGCTCAAGGAATGTTTGCGCTTAGAGGGCACCGCCGGTGCAGGTGCTTCCTGTGCTGGCGCTGGTAATGATGCCTCCACAGAGCTCGACGTGGTCTTGGCAGCCAGGGATTTCCGCTTAAGCAGCACCTTGCAACGGGAGTCGCTCAGGGACTCACCGGATCGGGATATAACCTCATAGTTGTTGCTCTTGTTGAGCTTGGGAGGTGGCTCACTGGCTGCTACAGCTTCTGGAGCCTCTGGAGACTTCTTCACGGGGCTGCCCGACTGATCCGACTCGTTGCCCGACTCCGTGGTCTTGGTCTTCTTCACTATCGACAACTTGTCGTCGGCCGTCTTTCGGATGAGAAACTGCAGCGGCGTCTTGTTGGCCGGCTCTAGTTCCCGATCGATGGCTGCATAGACGCCCGGCATCATCTGCTCCAGCTGCTGTTGCTCCTCCAGCGGGTCGTAGGCTGTGCGATATTCGGCATAGCAGAAGGCCCCGATCTTCCGCTTGATGTTCTCAATGTGAACCTCCACTTCGCGAACGCATTCCGCCAGATCCCTGGCCGATCGACGACTGGTTTGGGTATTGGGATTCTGGGCGGAGTACAGAAAGCAATCCTTGACGGGCACAAAGGCCCGATCGTGCTTGCCAAAGAACCGGACATTCACCAGCGTGGAGTTCGAGGAGCCCATGGCCTTGGCCGGCCAGTAGGGGAAGCCCTTGAGCTTGGCCCAGAGCAGCAGGTGGGGATGGCGGCAGACCTTTACGAACCACTCGTCGCTGGAGTTGGCATTCAGATAGCACTCCGGGCAGGTGTCGATCTCGTTGGCCTCCTGGCGGCAGACCTTCACCACGGCCTTTGAGGCTTGCTCCACCTTGGGATCTGTGGGAAGACATTAGGATTATAGAAAGCTATTCAGGGTGGTATAAAGTGGTTCTATCTCACCGCCAGTGTCCATGATGAGGGCATTGTGCTGCATCCATTTCACTTCGCTGAGGAACTCCTCGGTGGTCTGGTAGGCTCCACGGCGGATGCACTCTGCCAGACGGTCGAAGCTAACGGGATTCACAAAGTACTTTTTGTATGTCTGCGGGAAGACCTCTTGCGGTGAACGGAGCTTGTGGGCCTGCGGGAGGAGATGCAGAGAGGCGAAAGCATGAGCGAGGGTTGCGAATTCGCCGCACGGCGAAGAGAGAGAGACGAGTCTCTTTTGCTTTGCAAACAAGTTTGCCGCAGACAAGAGCCCGCATTTTCCTCACACACCCACACACATGCATATATGCGTATACATACGTAAATATGTATAGGTATTTAACATCCAGGTTATTGAGAACCAAGGAATGCCGGGAAAGCAAATATAAATTATTGCTATCTGCTGCCGCAAACCACCTTTTTTCACCTTTTTTGTACCCTATAAATTCCCTATAACTTCTAAAGCTCAAAATATTTTTCAATACAAAATGTAACACATTTTTTGAAATGTTGTGTTAATATTATGGTTCTTGTTCACCCCACCACTAGAATTTTAACCACGAGTGTAAGCATAAATAATGGTCTGTACTTGTACGTATTTTATCCACTCTCCGCTTTGCCGGCCTTGCGTAATTGTTTTTAATGCTTAAAGCTGGCCGAGCGGCGATAGCATTAAACTAATTAATTTATTAACTTCCGGTCTTGCACATTTTAAGCATATCTAACGAGAGAAAGTTGTTCAGCTCAATAATGTACAGAAATTAAATACCTAAACTTTTCAAAGAGTCTCATTTCTTTAACTTCTTTAGGGAAAAACATAAATAATAAACAAGTATAAAGGCAAAAGCAAATATATAAAATAAATATGCATATTGTTGAAATATACATGTATCACAAATAACAAAATTCATGAATTTATGAAAGCTAAAAAAACGTGAAGGTATAAACATAGCAAATTCTTATAAATTAATACAAAAAATATGGCTTCTTGACCAATAAATAGTTTAAATTATAAGTTTAGGGCTCATTGAAATCTAAGATAACAATAAGGGTTTTTCAATTCTAGAATTCAATTCCAGCATGTTCGACTCTAGGAAACAGCGGTTTGTATTGATCGACTGTTTTTGCGTATAGCTCAGACATTAAACCTCATTATCATGTATATACGAGACCCTCGCGAGTACCAATACCCACACAGCCATTCATTAGCCACGCGAACACGCCTTTGGCAACTGGCAGATAAGTGAATGGAGAGCACTAAAACCACGTGAGCCGCGGAATAGCTCCAACTAACGCTTAACACAGGTCGCAACAATAGATAGGGCTTACTGCACCGATGCTAAAGCTGAATATGGAGCTGTGCTTGTGGCTGTAGATACCCAAAAGGGTCAAGGGAAACACGATACCCAATCGCCGGGCGGCGAAGCAGCGAGACATTTCAGGTGTCTATCTATAGGAAAGAGACCTCGTGTAGGCACAGAGAGCGCAAAAACACAGACCCATATCTAGGTACAGCTGCGGTCGGAATAATGGCATGCAGAAAATGTAAATGCCACCCTTAAAATGGAAAAACGGAAAATGATTAAAGTTCGATTATTGATTTTATGCAACAGCATAGAAAATTTAAACATAAAGTTGCTTTGATAATAAATTCCAATAATTCAACGGGTTAATTAGTAATTCAAATTAGGAAATCACAATAATCGACATTTTTCGATATCTAAAAATTCGATGAATCAAATTTTATGATCATTTTGGTCTTACATTAATCCTATTCATCTAACCGCAAGTATAAAAACACAAAGAACAGGCGCCTGCAAAATAAATTCACTTGTTTTCTGTAAAAAGAAAACCGTGCCGAAGATAATGAAATTTCGCATGGGGAACAAGATACACTACACATATAGCCCCGATGGCATGCTACTCACCCCGCGCACATGCTTCATACGCTCCAAAGCATAGAAGAGCAGTTGGCTTAGGAGATCCACGGAGACATCGTTGCGACGCAGCCTGGCAAGGAAACATATAGGTAAAAAAGTCTGCAGATACAGGGACTGTAGTTACCTCTTGGGTGCTGCCTCGATCGATTGGCATTCAGGACACTTCCAGGATGAATCGAACTTGGTGGTGGCTGGTCGCACGCAGTAGGTGTGAAAGGAGCGCAGACACTTGGAGCAGGGCGTCAGGTGGCCGCACTCGCGGCACTTCCAGCAGAAGGGATCCCAGCCATCCTAGAGGAGTTCAAATAGAGAGTTAAAAACTAAGGGAATTAGGGTAAAATACCGACTCACCATGGGCGGGGCTTGCCAAATGAGTCGCAGTCGATCGGCCACCTGCTCCTCTTCATGGTTTTCTGTCGTGTCCGTAGGGTTTTCTGAAAAGGAGGACCAATCGGCTTCCACATCCACCTCGTTCGTGGTATTCATCGAAGCATTCGCTGACTCCGGGTCATCGTTAATGACGCTGTCCAGGAAGGCACTGTGCTTCTTGGCAAACTCCTCGTTTTCGCTGCGCAGATTGCTCCTCCTGGGCAGTCGATCCTCGTTGCTCAGGGAAAGGGTTTTGCTGCGGGATCGGGTGCGGGAAAACACATTGCTCATTGGTGGCGGGTTGCTGTTGGTTTCCCCCACAAGCAGATCATCGCAGGCCATCGATCGGCCTCGTACTCTGCGGGACTTCTCTGCATCATCTTGCCAATCATCATCCGAGTCCCAATTGGGAGCGGGTATGCTCTTGCTCCTTTTGAGGGTAGCCTTTTGTAACTTTTTCTCCCTCTTGGCTTCCGTGTTTAAGCTGCGGGAGAGCTCTACCCTAGGTGTAGGAGTATCGAGGGGCTCGGGAACATATCGAGACTTGCGGCGCTTCAACTTGGAGACCTCGGCCACAAAGTTAGTCAGCATCTCGGATTCGATATGCGAACGCTGCAGAGCAAGCATCTCCTTGGGCACTTTGTTCGACTTGCTGTTGGGCGTTGAGGTGCGCTGGGCCTGCTGCAACTGGGGCTGCACCTTGGTTAGCTTCATGGTTAGGGAAGAGCCGACATTGGCATTCGAGGGACTTGAGCTGGAGGAGTTACTACTACCGTTGGCGGATCCTGGCGGTGCACTGACCACATACTTTTGTCGCTTGCTGGGCATGCTGCTGCTGCTGCTGACTCCCGTCTCCATGTCGTTGTGGCCATCCAGCAGAGAATCCTGCAGCTGTGGCTGGGGGCTATCGATGGCGGACAGGGCTTCAAAGTCTGGACGGGGAATGGATTTAACGCTGTCCCCACTGCTGTCACTGCTATCCGTTTCCATGCTCCAGTTAAGCTAGAAAGGGTATAGACCGAATTATTAAATATTGCATAAAGTACAAGTATTTTTTTTCTAGAGATTACTATAAAGATCTGTCATGTGTTTAGTGATCGCTATTACGGATATATCACTCGCACCTGCAGTTTTCTGCAGTTTCTTATGTTCTTTCCTTGACTAAACCTTTATCCTAACAATGCATAAAAAAGCAGACGGACTATCAGATCGAAAACTGGTTTTCTGATACCCAAAGTTACACTTATCACCGATACGATTTGGCAGACAATAATAAAAACTAAAACACAGCTAGAATCGCGGATGTGCTCACAAGCAATGTGACGAATTCACCAAATGGCAATTCTATGTATAAATGCAAAGTGCTTTTTGCTCTTCTTTACTTTGTTTTTCTTTTACTCTTCTGTTTTTTTTTTTTTTTGCGTCACCTGCGCAACTTCAGCGAGTGGCACTCGTTGGTTCTGGATTTAATGGTTTTGCAGATATTTCTCTCTCTCTCACCTTGCTCCGGGCGTCGCTCGAGGGAGACCTCACTGTGGCTCGTGCATTGCAGCAAACTGGAACGGGATTGGTAACAGATTTGGCAGCACCACTAGAACCAACTGGACATTGCTTTTCCCAGGAGAAGATTGCAGTCTGCCGAAGAGGGGACAAGATAAATTCAGTTTGTTGTTCTGCGGGAAGGATGGGCGGGGGAAGCGGTTAGCGGAGCGCAGCGGAATCTCTTTGGCTTACCGATTTCTTTACGAGAATTCTCCGCTTTCAGGCGTCGCAGTTTGTGGCCACCTGCAGGGCACCGGATCGTGGGGCTTCCGGTGGCGATGATAACCCCGATTTTAGATGCTCTCCTGGTTTAATTGATGGTTCTTTCGGAAAATTGGCGCAGCTGCTTGACAAAAAACATCCTAGTGTGACCGCAAGTCCGGCTGGCGGAAAATACCAAGGCCCGAATTCGCCGAATTCGCGCTCTCTGCAGCTAATTCGCCGCGGCCTCTCTTCCTCTTGTTTTGTCCGTTTTCTCTCGCGCTCTTTCCCTCTCGACTTGTGTCAAATGAATGTTTTAAATTTAAATTAATTAATTAACTGCAATCGTATTTTAATATTTAATCAGTGCAGCATCTTGCTGGTTTGGGCATTATTAAACAGGTGAA
>JAEIIL010012815.1:0-57357 GCA_018905715.1 Drosophila lini | reverse complement strand
AAACAAAACCATTTCAGAGAACTTTGAATTTTTTTGGCCAAGGGTGCTGTTTCTGGAGAGTTACCCATATATAATAAAGAAAATATTTTGTTTTAATAAAAATGACATGTAAAAAACTCAGCATAAAGCATTTTCTTTTCCGCAAAAATAATAATTGTTGGTTATAAATAAAATAAAATATGTTTCAATTATTATTATGTTTAAATTTATGATCAGACCTTTTTTGTGATTTAGTAAAGTTGAAACAAAAAACCAATTTCATTCGACAAATTATTATAAATAATAGATTTATATTTTATTTTTTGTAATTAATTTTTTTTTGTAAACCACTTTTCATTTAACTGAATGTAAAAATTAATCTCATCCGTAAAACATCCTAAATCTTTTTTACTCATATTTTCCTGCACGTCTGTCAACTCTCTGTTATTCTTGCCAAGCAAAACTCATAAAGAAATCTCAGAAGAACAAATGTGTTCCCTTATGTTTTGCTAGCTTGAAAAAAAGGAAAAATGCAAAATTGGCAAATAATATTTCTCTTTTGACCGGCGCGCCGCTCACACGTGACAAAGTGTGAAAAATGCCTCCGACTCATAAACGAGGAAATGCTGTCGGCCGTTGGTGTTTTCCTTTTCTCTGGGATTGTCTTAAGCCTACACTTGCCGCAAAAGGCGGGGAAAGGATGTGGAAAACCAAATTTATGAACTGCAGACGCGAGAGAGAGAAAGAGAGAGAGAGAGAGAGAGAGAGAGCGAAAACGGAGACACACTTTTTTGTCTTTTTCTGCGATGTGCAGCCGGAAAAACTATTTTCGAGCGCATAATTTTCTTTTCCAGTCTGCCACCTTGTAGGGCAGTCTTTCCTCCCTCCCTGGACTCCCCCCACCCTGCCCGAAATTTATCTTTGGCTAGGCGATTTGTCGTCTGCCAAGGAAAAAAAAAATGTAAATCCAAAAACCAGAGGCCGAAAATGTATCTGGGAAATTGTAGAGTTTGCTTTGGATTTTCCGAAAAATTGAATTCTCTTCCGTCTAATTGTTCTTTGTGGTCTTTGGATACATCACCCACATAGTTTCTCAGTTTTGTCTGTAACGTGTATTAATGTTGATGAATGGTAGGAAATTTCCCGAGGAAAACACTTAATAATTGGAACTGCTAACAAAGGGAAACCAAGGCAATGTGATGTTTCGTGTTCTCTAAACTTACATTTACATTTCATTAGATGTAGTGGCATTTGTTTATCAACTATAGAATTCCCCTTTGGCCGCGAGATAAGTTCTTGTTTACCATTTGCATTTGCAAATTAAATTGTGTTTGTCTGTTCCAAATAGAGCTCCTCTACCTGTAAATTGGTCAATATTTTGTTTGGACTTGGGAAATCAGCATTAAAACCATAAGTATCAGATAAGTATTTCCGTATTTATAAAAGCTGATATGCAATATTATTCCTATAAACTAAAACAAAAAACAAGTAATATCGATATATGGTGACTGTGGGATAAACAGAACTGCCACCATAAAAACATATTCCATGAAAATATTTTTATAGCGATTGTAAATATGATACTTAATATGCCAGTTGTTCCAGCTCTGATCCTTTCCCCTTTCAATTAATTGGAAAGCAAAGCCAATTAGAGAACTATTTCATGCCATATTGTTGCCCCGGGCAAATATTTACCAAATGTTTGTTTTTACCCGTTGCTCTCGCCCCGCAAGCCAGAGAAAACATACATGGGGAGAACGGCAAATATTTATGAAATGAAAATCCTCGCTGCTAGAAGGGTCAAGAGGGCGAAATTGGAAATGGAAAAAGTTGACTACCGCACAAAATGGCGCCGTTAGCCAATGGAAAAAGGGAGCTGGAATATTGACAGGCCAAATGAATTGGCCACATGGCGAGCCACGTTCTCCAGCTGGGAGTGTGTGTGTGTGTGCGAGAGAGTGTGTGGCAATATAAAGCACAACACGTTTGACAATTATACATTGGTTACATTTCGTGGCATATTTGTGCAGTTGGGGCAAATAACAGAAGCGGAAAAAAAGACTAAATGGGTAAAAACAAATGGAGGATGCCGCAGAAAGTCAGTCGGGGAGTGCTGCAATATGCCGTTGAAACATTGATTGTGGGTGGAAAAGGATCCTTGCACACACAGCGACAGACAGCCGGGCACACAGACTGACAGACAGACTATTAACAATAACTTGCGAGCGAGACATTGCATAGCCAAAGCATTTTAGCGCCACAATCAATTGATTTCCCAAGCGGTTGGCGAGCGAGATGATATATATTTGAAGGGCCGCACTCTTTCCACGACACAACCTTTTTTATTTTTTATTAATGTTAGCTTTTAAAGGATTTAATGGTATACAATAGCCTTATATTACGGCCAGATATATCAATATAAAAATCTATTGTTGGCTGACGCCTTACAAACATAAATTTTAAATTATTTAATCCCCCTTATGTTGCATATAAAGCAGTTAAACGATTTATTGAGTTGATTGAAATGTGTGAAGCCAATATTTTCACATAAAAGAAGTTTAAAAAGCATTTATATATTTATAGAATTTATTAATAAACATTTTTTGTATTTACATTAATATAAGTTTTATTATTATTATTTTTTTTAACTTTAAATTATGATGAAATTGGATATTTTCGTTTCTTTCTTTATTTTAAATTATCTGAGAGACGAGCAAATCGTTTTGTGGCATACTTCTAGGCAGTAATATTTTTTGCCAGGTTTGGTTCTCGGCTAACAACAGCACTAGTGTGTGTACGGAATTTCCTGAATAGTTTTATTAGTGTTTGTTGATTAGTTACTACCAGAATAATCTCGGTTGCTAAATCAAAATTTCCATAGATAATATTTCTTTTTCGTGTCAACCGGGCAACTTCGTAAAGTGTGCACATAAATCACAGGCAGCAACACACGCTGCGTATGAGTGATTTATTAAACTGTTTTGTGTCGAAGCGAGAGGGCGAGCAGAGCAACTAAATTGATTTCATTGTGTGTCCGGGCCTGCATAATAAACCAAACAAACTGCAACGAAAACTTTCAACTTTTACATGGGACATTTTTCAGCTTTTAAGGAGCCAGAGGACAAGGACGGACCAACGCAGTCCTGGGTGCCATGGAAGCCATGGGAGCCATGGGAGCTCTGGGTGCCCAAGGAGCAGCAGCTGTGTCCGAGTGGTCATAAGGGGTTAAATGAGTTGCCGCTGTGCAGCCAGTAGTGTCCTGCTTCAATATCGACCACATGTGGTTAAATTATGGCTAGAGCTGACCGCCCTTCACCATTTTCGTGCTATTTTTCCAGCAGTTTTCCGGGAAATCAATGAAACATATTTCAAAGCGTTAGGCAATTGCTTTTTAGCGTTCATTCAGCATGCCATTGCGGACTGCTGACTGCGGACTGCCAATTCCCCACAATTTGAACCCCGCAATCCGCATTTTAAGTGGTCGGGTCCGATTCGATGCGATTCTATTGGATTGGATTCTCTGGAGCGTGTCCCCTATGGGATTCTGGGAGCCACTTCCCCGGCTCTCGTCGGGCTAACTCAATAAAATTCAGAGTCCAGCATTATTTGCCAAATGAGCCAGAAGTAGTTCTGGGGCATTGTCTCCCTCCTCTGACCAACCCTTTTCATTAGCATGGCAGCCGACATTTCAAATTTGATTGAGTTTGCGGCCCAATACCAAGGAATGCTGATGGGCGGCCATGCATCATTCCGAAAGGGGCTGACGATGACCCTGGCCCCCCTTTGATGGATGACCCTTGCAGGAAGCTCACTGCATTGGGTTCTGGCTAGGCAAGTACCAATCAGACTTCATTAGGGCCGCAGGCCGGATTGCAAATCCTAGCTGGAGGCAGGATGTTCCACGACTTGAAGTTGACTTGCTCTCTCACCTGCTGCTATGCACTTTAATTTCATGAAAAATTGTAACCAGTCTGTGTCAGCAGAAAATTCTGATAATTTGCACGGAAAGAAATACAGATTTGGAGAATAAATTACATTAAAATTAAACATCAGAACAGTCTCCCTTAATTCAAACCAATATATATATCAGACAGAAATATATCTATATTAATTGCTATTATAAAGTTTAAAAACTACTGATTATTAAGTTAAGTTTAATGAAAACTCTTCGGTTATGTATAAAGCCATAATTGAATATATTTTTTCATCTGCAGTAATGCCATGTATATGTATCGTGTGTAATGTTGGCCTGTTGTCAGCGGTTTCCTCAACTTTTACTGGACACGTACGGGCGTATACTCGAGGAAAAATGCAGTGACGGGCAGAAAAACGGCAGTTTCTCTTTCTCCTGCTATGCAAATGAAATTTTTCCCCAGAGAAACTTTTTATTCAATTAATAGAAAATTTCTTGGAGTGGTCAATTAACCACGTGGCCACTGGCTGCGGCTTAGAAGGGGAGGATCGGGTCGGATTTGGTTACTAGGGCGGCTAAACTTTGCCTCAGCTATTCGGCGACTTCATTTAACGTGGCCCGAACCGACTTTCATAAAACCATTGCAAAGTTTTCACACCCATCCCATCGCCTGTCCTGTAATTGTTTTAACTTGCATTTATTTTAACTTTTTTTTTTAATATTCTCAGCGTTCCAACTTGTACGGCAAACTTTTTTCTCTTATTCCGATTTTATTTTTTACTTTATTTTACCTTTTTAATACCTTCGCCCCCATAGATTTTTTTACATTGTTAAGTTTCCTTTATCAGTTTTTTCGTTCGCATAAAAATACATTTATGTATAAAGGGAGAAAAGTATCGCAAAAATAGTTTTTCAAACTTTTGCATGAAGGTGGTCAAGTTTGTTTACGCCGCTTTTAAGGTAATTTTTGTGCGGGCCCGAAAAAAATATTAAATGCGCAAAATGTTGAGTACTTTCGAGGAGTCTGCATTTTTTCGGGGCGTCGAGTGGCATTGAGAGATTATTTTCAAAGCGATTTGCGCTGCAAATTGAATTGATTGCGAAGCCAAACGAATTTGTTAAGGATCCCTTGGAAAATCGGCGCTTGACCGGAAAACTGGCAGAGTGAAAGAGGAAAGCTTATACTATATTTATTTTCGTATTTAAGCGATTTACCCTAACTAGGCCATCGACACCATCAAATTTATGCATAAATATTTGCAGTTTACTCATATTGAACCACCAACGACGGGGTCAACATTTTGTTTTTTGATTAGATCTGCCTGAAAAATGTTAAATTTGACCCAGAAAATTGCTAAATCGCTCCCTTATGAGAAATTTGTCAGTAAGATGTACCGACCGAAGAAAACATACATAAAGGCTTATTGTTTTTCAATAATGTGTATGATTTATGTATGTTTGTATTTTTTTCTACCAATTTCTATTTGCCTAAATTTAAGTTTCAACTGTTTTGAAAGCCATGGTTTATTACTGTAGTTATTTGCCGACATTCCCAATATACTCGATATTGAGATAAGTTGATATGGTAAACTTAATCGTTATTTGTTTTGATATAAATATGTACCTTATAGAGTTTCTTAAATCTATTATCATTGCTTTTAGGTAATAATGGGTATTCAATATTTGCAATGACTGGACTTGTACATATAAAATATCCAACCAAAATGTTGCAAAAGTCGAAACTAGATCCCCTACAAATATTTTCTAATCCCATATTTTGGTAATCTCTTTTTATGATGTTTTTCTTGCCTTTTTGAGCTGATGTTTTCTAGATTCTTTATGACTATGGCCGCTTTGGTGTATCATTGTTTTCCTCGATACGGTTTTCCCGCTGTACATTCGCTCACTCGGTCGCATTGATTTTCGCTCCGATGGCCGCGAAGAGAACGCCACACAAGCACTCCGACACAACACACAGATACACCTACCCATACAGCCGCAAACAAACACACAAAACACAGACGAGTTTCGCATACAATATGTGCACTTTATGCGCTTTGATATTTTATACATTTTGTGCGGCCCACTCAACGAGTTGTTTTTGCTTTGCCCGGACTGGTCCCATGTTGTACCCATTGTTTGCACAGTCTGTGTGACATTTTTATGCTATCAAACATTGTTGCATCGAATTTACGGTGCGTATGAGTAACGACGACGAGGCAGTGGCAGCAGCAGCAGCAGAATCAGCAGACATCCGAAATAACCCCCTTTCGAAACATTTGTGGTGGAATATATTATGTTGTTGCCTTGTGACAGACTGAAGCCCGAACGACAGGCGTCATAAAAAACACACTTGCATTTATTAGCTCCCACCTCCAACAGAGAAACAAAAAATAAGACCCGAAAAAGGACAAAATGTATCCTGGACGGTCGAAGCTTTGCTTTGTTTTTTCCACGCTGTGGCCAGAGAAAATGTAATTGAATAAAGTATTTTTCACATTTGGTCGGGCAGAGGAAAATGTGCGGGGAATGCGAAAAATATTCAGGAATCCGAATTCAGGGAGTTCGGCCAAGTAGTTTTGGCATTTTCACGCTGAACTTTTCAGAGGCAAACTCGCTTCGATTCGCTCCTCTCCGAAAAATGCGATTTAACGAGCAGTTGTAAAAGCAAATTGCTCGCCCTCGGAACATTTCCATAAGCCCCACTCAAATTATGAATGAAAATGTCACGCGGAAGAAAAAGGAAAACGAAAATGAGGAGGAAAAGTTGAGAATCTCAAATCTGACTTACCGTCATGTACTCATCCAGGCGATGCTTCCAATTGTCAGATCTATCGATTAGATTGTTCCACTGCTCGGAAAGTTTTCCCACCTCCCGCCGGATGCTGCGTGTTAGCTCCCGGCTCTGCTCCTCGGCGGACATGTAACGCGACTCGGAGTCATGGTTGGCTAAAAGAACCAGAGATTATTATGATAAGGAAGCACTCGCAAATTTATGAAAATCAACTCGAGTCAAGCCGAGCCAAAGACAAAGTTCCCGAAAAGACAATTGCTGTGCCATTAAATTGGGGAGTGGCTGCCGCCGCCGCCTCACGTGCCCGAGTTTATGAATTAGAGATGATATTATGGCTCCTAATGCCCGCCCGGGTCGACGGCTCTCCTCTGGCAGCCTTGATTATGCTGATTGCAGGCTGTGATTAAATTTGCATTAAAATAATCCCACGGACAGGTAGGCTCTGGGGAGAAGTCCGAGCTCAAGCTCAAAGTTGAGTGAAAACAAAGGGAAACTCTAATTTGGCCACCGGGGTAATCAATTAGCAAGGCTTTAACTCGCCCGAGTCCCGAGGTAAATTCAATAAATATCAATGTCTTTAAGCCATCGATTAGCTTCGATGAGACCGCAACAGCACCAGCTCAGCCCGGTCCTAGATGCTCCTCTCGCTTCCGCAGCAATAACAATGATGGCAGATGAAAGGCCCTCGGAAAGGCGGAGGGAAAATCGAAAAGGAAAAGTGTCAGGAAATTTGAAAGACAAACTGACGCGCTCTTGCGGCGAAGGGAAATGCAATAGGAGACGGAGACTCACTCACCAACGGACGAAGGACCGGCTGACTGACAGACGAGTGGCAGCTGCTGCTGCTGTAAGCCAACACAGTGACACAAAAAGAACGGCAACAGGGCCAACTCGCCTCAACTCAAACTCAAAGTTGGCTAAATCCGAATTTAATTTAATGCACGGACGGAGACAGCGAGCAACTTTTACGGCCAAAGGAGGGGTTGGACAGCTGGTAATGTGATGCTGAGCAAATATCGAGAGTTGAATACTTTTCCTCCAACTCCGGCCAAGTTTTGTCGTAATATTCAAATTCAATTTAAAGATTGAGTTTATCGCTTTGCATGTTTTCTGCTTTTTGCCCGCCTCACTGACTCGGCGGCGCGCTGGGCGAAACTTTTCGTTTTCAATTTTGAATGCACAGAGAAATATTAAAAAAAGAAGGGATATTGAAATATGTTCTCAATAGAGGCAGGACATTTCTATAAATATTAGAAAGAACTTTAAAGTTGGCGTGTATAGAAAATCATGATCCACAAATGCAAAACTTGTCCCTTCCAATAATTTGATGGTTCCTTAATTTAATCCAAATAAACTTCCTTCTTGTTTAGGCTTTCAGAGATAAGCCTCCTATTATTTTATTTCAATAATCGTTAAATTCATTTGGCCCCGTTTTTTGAACCGACAGCCAGAGTGATTGGTGGACCACAAAATAAACAGCAGAATGGCCAAAATCAAAGGCCAAAAGCGGGTCGGACCAAATTTCTCTCCCGCAGCTGATGGCTGCCACTAATAGCGTACTAATCGTACTAATTGCTCTGGTCGCAATTATCGTCGACGGCTTCCATTGCCACCCACAGCCAGGATGAGGCCACAAAAAATCGAAAACAAATCCCCAGCCAGTCACTAACCTCACCCACCGAGCTGCAGCCACATAGCCATTTGCTAAATTGTTAACTACAGTCTAAAAAAAAAGGAACTGCGCCGAGAACTAAAGCCAGATCTGAGGCTACGAGGGGTGGTGTGCGAGTGTGGTGGTGGTGCAAAATCAATTGGCAATTCTCTGGTTGCCCAACAACAGTTGTCTACTTTTAGGCGCTCACGTACCAAAGTACTATCCTTGGCTCTGTGTGTGTGCGTGTGCGGTTTTTGAGCTTGCTAAGCTTTTGTAAAATAGTTAAAGCAAATTCTTACATGTTAGTTTTCGTTGATTCGTGAGAGATATTCGACGGAAAGTTCAATCAGTTGTGAAATGCTCAAGGGAGTGCGCAGGGTGGGAATTGGAGGCGGGATTGAAATGAAAGAGGCTCCGGTGAATTCTATTGAGAATCATTTAATATGAAATAGATTGCTTGGGTATACTATTCAGAATGGTTTTTATGCAAATTGTGTGTGCTTCGCAAAGGGATAATTTCAGCAAAAGAATGTTCTTTAATTAAAAGATGAAGAAAAATTTGATTGCATAATTTCTCAACATTTTAACAGGAATTAAGACTGAAGTATCCGCACATCTATTTAGTTTACTAATTTAAAAAAATTATGTTTCAAAAGATTTTAGAATATTAAGATTTCTATTAAAACGGAAATCTTTAGCAACCCAGTACATTTAGGTTTCAAATGTAATTAAAAACTTTAAAAGTCTTTATAAAAAATAAATAAATAAAAGAATCTGTCAACTAACCCTATAACTATCTTTACGTAGGGATTGTCCATTAATGCTTGAGCAGTTTATAGATCATGATTTTCTACCCAACGCCCACGCCCCCAAAAAATCCAATTTCAGTTTTGGCCAACGGACACTTGACGGGCACTTCGTAGCGGACCTTTTTGTGGTCCACTTAATGGGCAGTTTAGTGGGGCGACTTTTTAGTGTGTGGCAGCGTTGCGGTGGCGGTGGTCATAAAAATAAAACTTACCCTCCGTATCGCTAGTATCCGAGACGGCGGCTTCGTTGGCGATGTACTGACGACCGCTCGTTAAATTGCTCTCGACAATTGGCCGCTTATCCTCCAATTGGCGGCGAAAGGCTTTATGATCGTCCTGCAAGTGGAGGGGCAATGAATGCAATACATGAGTGAACGAATGGCTGGAGCTTCACTAAAATAAATATATATATACAGCGAACGAAATGCCGGATATTTTCGGGCGATGATATTTGCCAGGACCATCAAAAATATAGTTCAAGTGGTCAGGGCCCATAAACTATCAGAGGAATGGCATCCTCTGCAGCTCGAGGCAATAAATTCTCGTGTTTAATGCATTTAGTTGGGGAATAACAAAATGCAACAATATAAAACTCTGGTCCAGGGTCTGCTGTGCCCTCCGAATCCTTCGTCCGCCGGCAAATAAAATCTTCAAGCCAAAATGTAAATGTTCGGCAGACCGTAACTTAGTGGCAGGCAATAGATTTATACAGTGTGCCCCCTGCTGATCCCCTTTTCGCCAGCCCCAGCCCCGGCCTCCTTCTCTGCGGGGTGAAAGTTGACTCATTTTTTTCCAGCTGCTTCTCCGCTTTCTTTTCCTGGTCCCGGCGCCCTAAGTGGGGGCAAGTGAAATTCAAGTGGCTCATGCTGTGTTAGACAGTGTTTCCCCATTCCGAAAATGGCCTGCCTGGCTTCGGCTCTCCACTTTTTTCCTTGGGTTTCACCGGCTGCCTCTCGTTCCCTTCCGTGCCTGGCAGGTCCCTAAGTGATTCTCCCCCATGTGAGGGCGGTGTGTGGTTCGTGTTTTTGACATAACAAGCATCATTTAACAATTATTTAAGAGTTCCAACCAAACCCAACTGTGGGCGTGGTCGAGTCCGCAATTTGGTCAAGATGGATCAGTTCGATAGAGGACTCTAAACTCAAGTTTGTATTGCAGGCCATTAAATACATTTATGGTGGGGGTTGAGTAACCCAAGCCAATTGAAATTTATGGTCTTTGAGAGGTGAAGGAACGCAGAGTGGAAAATTTCTAGGCAAAGTTTTGGTCTCCTTAATAAGCATAAAAGTGTAAATTCAAAGTTACATAATTACAAAATAAATAAATTAAAAAGAATATAGGGCATCCGATAATTTAAGCCACATGTAAATATTACGGTTCATTAGATTACAAATGTAATTGGGAAAATTGCAAAATAATTGCCTGGTTTCCAGGTCCAACTGCCATTAACGGATCAGTAGGCAATTGGAAATTGATTGGAATCGACATTAGCATGGCTCACACTTTCGGTTTATTATTTAATTAAGTACAAAGATATACTTGCTTAAATTATGCAACCAAAAGTGGCAGCTATCCAAGCCACTTTGGCATCATTAAGCCCCCAAGTCCTGCAAAACGGGTCAAGAGACCACGCAAAACCAGAACTTCCACACAATTAGTTGGCAGGGCGGCCAAACAAATTGAGGTGCAGCCCCCGGGGAGCTTCAACGCAAAAATAAGGTTAAAATTGGGTCGTTGACAAAAAGTGGGAAATGAAAAAAGGTTGACTGACCCAAAAAATAATAAAGAGTGAAAGAAAACTTACCAACTGCTTTTGCAAACTGGCAGCATCTCCTCGCACAGGACCCAGGCCCAAGGTGCTCAGTTCAGTGTCCTTACGGATAACCCATTCGGTCAGTTCGCGGAGCGACAGGAGCAAGGCGTTCCAGTGCTCCGAATTGGACTCCAGGCGATTCCTGCAGCAAAAACAAAATTAAGACACATTAGGGAATCAGACAAGACTGCTTTTAATATGAAATGTTATAATTTTAATACAATTTTCATTAATTTTAACTTTACTTCCAAGTTCCAGTTTACCAAGAGCAAATATTACATTTCCTTGAATTGTTGAAATACATTTAAATTTTGCCATAAGGATAAGCCCCTCTCCTTTTTCCGCAGTGCACAAGAAAAAGTGCTGTAATAATATTAAATTTAATTTGCACTTTAGAGCAGACGGGGAAGCATCTGTGCTGATTGCACCCACAAAATGTCAGCGACAATTTGTCTATTTCCTTGTGTTTCCGCACCGCCTTCCGGCGCCTGCCGCCCTCCTTCTCAGGACGGCATCCTCCTGCCTCCAACGCAAATTTCCTCCTTAAGTGAGGTCTATTAAAGTGTCCTGTTTTGGCATTTGGCCGAGGGCAGAGCGACAGAGACAGAAATGGGACTGGTCTGGCCTGGTCTATGCTAAAATTCAGCTGTCGCTGTAATTGTGAAATGCCATGACATTTTATTCACATTTTATTTGGCCGGGGCAGAAGGAGGACATCGAGGACACCGCCTTGTCCTGGCATATTTGGGTGCTGGCTGCATTGTGCTCCTGGAGAGGGGGCAGCGGCAAAAATAACACAGAGAAAAATCTGAAAAATCTCCAGCTCCGCGACCCGGTAATAACAATAGTCACAGCCTCATTGTCATCTCATTTTTCCCCTATTTCCCTCGTTTTCTCGTGATTTCCTTCTACTCGGCCTGCTGTTTCCGGCCTCGTCCTTTTGTCTGTTTATCTTTGGCGAATTCCTTTGGCCGTGCTCATTTCATTCCTTTATTATTGCTGCTCTGGTTTTGCTTATAATTAAGGCTTGGCTCTAGCACCTCTCATCATCATCATCTTGGTCCTTTTTGCCGGGAAAACTCTGCCGCTTGCTGCACGCTTTCGCTTTTCCTCTTGCAAATAATGAAAGGAAATAACTTAAGACGGCCAACACAAGGGGGTTTTTCCTCAAATTTCAGCCTCTTTGTTATCTTCTCACTCCGAATTTCCTTTCTGTTTCTGACTAAGCTTCTGACACTTATTGACGGGGGACAGGCAAATTGATTGAGAAATGTATACGGATAAAGGCTTGTAAAGGGTCATGGGAAATTATTAATGCTTGTTGTGAAAGCCAAGTTAAAATAATCATATTTTTCAGTTCCTTATTAGTATAAAAAGTATAAAGATATCACCTAAATTTGAATTGTTTAAGTCCAGTTAAAAACACAATATGTTAAACAGATTCAGATCAAGTCAAATAAATTATTACGGTTTCATAAATCTTAAAAATATTTAAATAGAAATTACTTGATCTGATTCCAACCCATTTAAGTTCAATCAAAGTGCTTTTCATTCTCTCAATGATTGATCGTGTACCGTTTTCATATCCATCATTCCTATATCATTGTTCTGCTGGTCGCACGGAAAACCCCGACTTAATCATTTTTTCAACCCTCCAAAATCGGACTTAAAGCGAAAAGGAATCCATGAAAAGGATACGGGTTCATCAATCTTCCCCCACAGACAGACACAAACCTCCCAAACGGCAATTGACGGAGGATTGAGGATGGAAAAAACCGAATCCGGATCCGGCACACCTGTAGAGATGCCACGCAAAAAGTTTGCACAGTTCAAAGTGCCGGGTAAACTTTGCACATAAATGACCCAAAGCCAAAAAGTGCCGCGGCTAATACAAGCGAACGGCGAACAATGGCCAAAAGCAAATAGAAGGAGAGGGAGCCAAGGAGTGGAACTGCGATGGCCAAATGACGGCCACGGTGAAACTTTTCAAGTGCTGGCCGAAATATTTCATAGGAATTTATAAGCCAACAGCAAGTCAGCGCAGCGCAAACAGCAAGTCCAGACAGCGGCGAGGACGGCGGTGGCCCAAGCCAACAAACAACAAAGGAGGCGCCTCAAGTTTGGCCAACGGAAATGGGTCGTTGGAACAATGGAGCCTAACAGCCAAGATAGGGTCGGAGTCGGGCAAAGTAACCACATCTGAGGTGTCAATCGTCAAGTTGCCTGCTATGTCTAATTGAAAAGCACTTGAGTGAAATGCAAGGTAACCTAATCAGAAGTGAAGGGTTAGAGCGATAAAAAACCATAACAAAGCCTTTGTAAACGATAAAAGATACGATGGTAAGTTCAGAAAAGTTCTGTGTTTTTGTTTATTGAGTGCTACAACAACTTCCAACCCCTTAAAAGCTTTGTTCTTTCGAGCCGGATTCTTCTTTCTCCGGAAGGCCTATTGACTGTAACTCGCAAAAGATGAATTATAATATTTTCTTCATATTATGGTATATTAAAAAATAAATATAACCTAGTTTTGTAAAATTTCGGGCTGTCCTGCTTATAAAAGCTTCGATTGACCGTAGAGCGCATTTATTTATTTTGACGCATTGACAAACAAACAATACATACCTACGATTGCAACGAGGCAGGAATTATCCTCGAATTAACGTTGCCTGCTTTTTGGGCGCCGCATCACGTATACGCCGTGTGGCCACGGTCATTGGATAATTGCCATTTATATTCATTATGCGATCTCGCCGGCTCCTCATTCAGCGCATTGCTGCGTGTCACCACCATCATCATTATTCATTTTGGCCCAGTTTGGCCATTCCCCCACCTCCATCTCCCTCCTCTTGTAAACACGCAGCGTACCGACTTTCATCATCGGCGGCATCAATATCAACAAGCGCCCAATATTTGTGTGCTCGGACCAAGCTTTTATTTATGAAATGGGGAAATTACAAGCACAAAAAGAGAAACATGAGAAAAAAGGCGGAGGGAGGACGAAGGTCCAAGGATACTGGGCCAGTGTTTGCAGTCGATTTCATCAATGACACAGTGTCCGTGGACCATGGAGCTCTTTCTCTCGGCTCTTCACTCGCGTTTTCCATCACTTTTCACGCGTTTCGCTTCGTTTTAATATTGATTTTCGTTCGGCGCGCGGCTTTGTCAGCCGTAAAGTGTCACGGCGCCGCTCTTCATCTCCTCGCAGCCCGACAGCGCACTTTTCCTGCCGTTGTTTTTCCCATTTTCATCAGGACAAAGTTGCTTAACCCGCTGCACAAAGGGCCAAGGGGGGATCACTTGTTTTCAGCTTGTTTAACATTGTCTCTGTATTGCTCTTTTTTCCGTGCAGGGCTTAACGTCGTTTAATTAACACTTTAAGTAGTTTAAGGGAGGATAAGTCTTGTCTGAGAGGTTTTACTGCAGTTTGCCTTAGATTCGGCATCATTCATCATACGCCCTGTTGGCGGTCTAACAACTCCCCCGGGTCCCCGGGCAGTTTACACAGTCCCCTCGACATCTCATGCCCGTTTAAGCACTGGGGCCGAAAAAAAGAGAAATGCATGGAGCTACTTTAATTCTATTCAGCAGATTTCAAGCATCCTCCGGCCACAGCGTCTCCACCCTCGTCGACAAACATTGCAGACCGACAACAAAAACCAGAACAGAACGCTTCTACCCTCAGCCCCCTGCCCCCCTGCGAATCTCTCCTCTGGGCAAAGGCAAACAATTCCAGCAGTAACCGGGAGGGTGGAAAAAAAGCTATAGGAACAAGAAGCCGAAAGCACTTACCTGATTGCAATACTTTTCGATTTTAAATTATTCCAACGTTGATTCATTTCATCGAGGCGACGCTGCAGCATAACCGCATCCTCTTGCGAGGTGAGCGAACCCAAAAGTTTGCGGCCTGTGCCATCGAGACGATCGTAAACCACGCGATGGGTTTCAATTTCCGATTGTAGGTCCTGAAAAGAGCGGAAAAAGTGGAAAATTGCGAAATGAAAACACGGCTGGCTTGTTGCAGGCGGGGTGAAAATGCTAATAAATTTGTGTGTTTGTAGTTGAAATTCATTTATAAAGCCGGCGAATCGGTGTTGGGGAAAAAAATGGAACGCTGACTCCTAATAGAGGATTTTTCCCGAGGCGGAGGTGCCTCGTCCAGCGGAGTGACAAGTCTGAAAGCTCTTCGCCTGGCCAATTATTAACCGCATCTGTCCCAGCTGCTCTGGCACCCACACCCGCCCGTCATGCCTGTCATATATTCTGTGTTTCCTCCATTTCCCCACAGCCCCAGAGATCCTGTCGCATGTCAGGTGTGGTGTTTGTCTCATGGACACAAAAAGGGCTTAAAAATTTTAGCTGGCTTTGGTTTTGTCTCAAAACTATTTCTGTATGCGGTTACCTAGGGTTTTAGTGTTTGTAAAGTCGTGTAGTTTGTACGTTTTTTATATCGAAAAATATTTCTGAAAGCTCTTTAGCTAAATGAGATTTGTTCTGCCAGCTTTTATTCACTCTCCTAGCAGCACTCTCGCTGTTGGTGTCCAACTAAAGCATTTGTTTAATTGTATTTCAGCTAATTTAATCAATCAATCACTCGCAAAATATACCAAATAAACTAATTAAAATTGGAATTAGGCAGCGGCGCACAGCACATAAAATAATTGAAATGGCATCCGAGAATCCATCCAGTTCTGCCATTTCTACTTTTTCCGAGAGCATGTGTGGGTGTGTGTCCCTGCGAATGTGTGAGTGTGTGTGTGTGATTGTGTGTTTGCTAATTAAACCTTCATTAGGACGCTCGTTGGCTTTGTTGCAAGTAAACAAAAACAAGGAAATAAAAGGCAAGAAATCCCAGCCAGCGAAAGGACGACGACGACGAGCTCGGGTGTGCGAAATGAAGCTCCAATTAATTTGGCTTATGCATGTCACACACGCTCGCACACCAGCACGCATGCACGCACACACACACAAGAGCGGGGGCGATTCAATTAATGCGCAAAAATTGTTTATACGTCAATAGAGCGGAAATGGGCCAAACAAAAACAAGTCGGAAGCTGGAACCGACTCTGGCGGGAAGAAAGGGGCAACGTAACGCGCAGCAAAACACGAGGCATTTTTAATGAGGACCAGCAGAAGCAGGAGCAGCAGCGGCAGGTGATGGAGTCCAGGATTTAAGCGGGCACATTAAGGAGTGGGGATCGCGACACATGCGCCAAAGCCGATTAAATCAATTAAAATGAGAAAATGCCAGCGGCGGACGCCGGAAAAGTGCCAGCAAAGCGGTAGTTTCCAGCACTAGTAAACGAAACGCATTCCCGGGTCATTATCGCAATGCCATGTGGCGTTGTGCCCCGCCCCTTGGGCCAAAGCAGGCACTCTTGCCTCATAGCCCCTCCTAACTAATGCCGCTAATTTGTGCGACGAAAGACCACAATTTCCTGCATGAGGAAAGAGCTCTCTCTCTCCATTACCGCTCATCTCCTGGCCTTACCTCTTCATGTGGCATATGTGTTGGCCAGATGTCCTGTGCTCAAAAGTGAATAACGAACTAAATGGCTTTGGGCTTAGCGGTAAATACCACAGGCAGGTGAGGCACTGAATTAAGCATACATTTAAACCTAATTATAATTAAGTCGTTGCCTAAAAAAAATCATTTGTTTATTTACTAAAAAAGAGCTTATTGCTGGTTAGATATTAGGGTGTGAAATGTAGGCTTTAGACTTAAAATTCCTATTAAAGTTCCTTTATTTTTTGCAGAAATTATATCTTTACTTTTGGAAACTCCTAGGGTATCAGTAGGTGATTTACCATTTAACCCTCTTGCTCTTGTTGGGTTTATTAATGGCAAATAAAAACTCGGCCATTTTCGGGACTCGCGTGTAGTGGTAGGGGACAACCAAGTGGTAGGGTCGTTCGGACCACGACCATTAGCCTGGGAAAAAGGCTTCGTGGCTGCGGGCGGACAAATGCAGCCGTAAGCTGCTCTTATGTGCCAGCGGCTATAAATATAGTGCGAGTGTGTGAGTGTGTGAGTGCTCGAGTGTGCCTTTCCGACGCGCTTTTGTTGCCTCATTTTTCACATTTCCGTTGCTTGTCCTTGCCAAGTCACGACATGGACCAACTAACACATCTACAAGAGCTTACGGGGATCCCACTATAACTCTATATGTACTTTTACTTGTGTATACATGCATATATGTATGTATATAGGGGAGAATTTGTCATTGTGTGAGTGCATTTTGCCGTTTAAAGCGCCAATTAAGTAAATGCCAAGCTCTTCTTGGTCTGACCACAGCTTCTGCAGAGAGAGAAAATATATGAAATGCTACTTTGGTTTTAACCATAGATACTGAAGCCTGTTTTCCTTCCTCTCGGTCTGAGATGCCTGCTACGAAATCGAACTGAGACGTTAGTCTTGTCGATTTGATCCTGCAACAGCTAGTAGATAGAGTTCCTATCCCTCTTTCTATATGATGCAATTGTTCCTTCGTTTCTCCTTGTGCCAAGTTAATGAAAAATGTACTGGGGGGCGTGGCCAGTTGCTTACCTTCTCCATCTAAGCCAAAGCTCCAAGGCTACTTTATGGCAATCTGCACATAATTACGCCTCGAATGGGTAAAATTATAGTAGCGTTGGACGGCGTTAAAGTGTAGAGAATTTAAGCTGATTAAAGCAAGAGATTTGTAAAGAAATACAAATTTAAATAGGAGACAACCGAAAGTAAACCACGTAAGGCCTTGTAAGGTATTTAATCGAATTCGGAATTCGCTCTAAGGCCTCCATCACTGGAGTAATTCATGCGATTGAGCCACTTCCCAAAATAATTTCCCCGATATAAATTCATAAGGAAAATTATGCGCCTCATCTCACACAGCCACACGCGAAGCGCCCAGTGCGTATGATGATGGTGCAGGGAAAAAAGCGATGAGACCCACAAGATGTCTGCATGAATTTGAAATCAAATTTTTTTAAAGCAACCAAAAATACCTACGGGTGTTATTTGCTGTTTTTGCTCTTCGGTTTTTTGTTGTGTTTCCTGTTGGCTGTGCTTTGATTGTTCGCTGAGCGAAGGAGACAGGCAATGTAAATAAAATGAAAATGCGTTTATAAGACGCCTCATAAATATATTAGGGCACATAATAAACACATCACCAAGTGATGTCGGCGCGGCGCCAGTGACGAATGCTCACTTGGCCAGGCCGGGCCAGGACCTCGCATCCTCGTGCCTCGCATTCAACCCCCGGGAAAACCTGTCAAGTGGTCCTCACAAGGGGCGTTCGAGCATTACTGACAGCCATAACCCCAGTCCCAGTCCCAGCTCCATACTCATTCCCCATCGGGCGAAACAAAAATGACAACAAATTTAAACAGGGGACCTTATCCTCTCCAGCAGCTGCTGAAACTGCCATTGTAGCATTTTACATATTTTAGCCAGCCCCTGTTAACATCCGTGTAAATCCTTTATGGCCAAACTCTGAGCTGGAGTCACAGGGGGAGCTGGAGGCGGGAATTCGATTTGGTTGTATCAGGCTGTTTGGCTGCTCCCCACGTTGCTTACTTATTCGATTATGTTTATTTCTTGTTATATCATTTTGAGCGATGTGTCAGAGCAAATGTTCTATAAACATTTCATTTTTTCTTTCTTTTTATGCTGGAGGAATTTGAAAGCAAAATTCGGTTTCCAGGTCAACGGAAAAACATACAGGTTTTCCTTAAATTTAAGCCAATGATGTGACGGGGGATTACTTTAACAGGAGTCTCAAACTTGCTTATAATAAATAATCGTTAAATAGATTGTTTAAAACATCAGTTGCTAGAATCTTTTGTATACGAATTCTTCAAGTAGTTCCAGACCGCTGGGTTTAAGTTTAAGAATGGTTCTTCTTTTTCCAATGCCTGGCACTTATACCCCTTCAAAACTTTGCTTTTGCTTACTTTGGCAAGTTTTTCCAAATATGACTAAGTTCAGAGATGCTTAGAGGAGCCAAACCAACCAGTCAGAGAGTTGAAACGACCCACAGATACCCACTATAGAATGTTTACTTAACAGCTATAAAAACTATAAGGAGAAAGAGAATAGCAAACAGTTTGCTTAGTCTAGAAGACATAAACATAATGATTATTCTATTTGTGCACCTCTCTTTGATTATTTCCCCGAAACACACAACCCTTAAACTTTAGAGACTGCTGAGTACCACACCAAAAGTTGAGGCATCAAATGCAGACGGCAAAATCCGAAATCAGAAATGCATAAAGCCATGCCAAGGAGAGAATATGAGCTTCAATTTATCCGCATGCAATATTAACTTGGCTGCACTTGCCTTTGACTTATCTGCGGAGTTTACGCTGCACTGAGCAAATAGAGAGGACTGCGTATAATCAGGTAACAAACCAGGTTAGCAAGCGGTTGCCGCAGACTGCTCCGGCCAAAGGGGATTTCGAGTCGCAATCAATGTGGCGGCGGTTTTTCCCCATTTTCCATTTTTTTTTTGTTTCCTCCTCTAAGCTGCTGACAGCAAATGCCAAGCCGGGAGAAGGGGAACGGGCAGGGGTGTGAGACTGGACCGAAACCGAAGTTAAATGTCCTGGGTTTCCCTGGCTGCCTGGCTATCTCGGCTCGACCCAACTCCTGTGGCTGCCAACGCTCCAGCTCCTGCTCCGCCGGATGCTGTGCTGACCATATTATTAGACACCCACATATGCGGGGTGGACTCTGGGTCTGGGCTGGACCAAATCCTCTGGCAGTGCTCTCTGTCAGCTTTAATTCACTTCTGGACACAGAAAAGCAAATATCCTTGGCTCTCTCATTCTTTATCCTCAGCCACATTGCGCTTATAATCCTTTTCGTCTCTTCCTGGACTCCGTAGGCGGCTCAAGTTTACGGCTCGGGGGTTTTCCCAGCTCCGGTGTTATTTTCCCCTTTCCCGGAACGGTTTTTTTTTTTCTTTTTTGGTGACCTGAACTGTGCTACCTTTATTGTTTCGGGTTCTCCTTCGGCTCATTGCTGTTGTTTCTTTTTATGTCAGGCTTTGTATTTCGTATTCAAAGCATCTTTTTCAGCTCGTTATGTGCTCGGGGATCTGCTCCTTCTTCCCAACTGTCACTCTTCCTTTTTTGTGTGAGTGTTTCTTTTAAAGAAATATGTACAGCATGTGTCAGCTTAAATCAACTTGCATGATGTTTCCTAACAATTTGCTAATACAATAAATACCATAAACGTTGAGCATGTATTCCATTTTAGTCAGGTTGGTTTGTCTTTTCGTTTGCCTTGTGTAAAAATGATTCTATTTATTAAATTATTTTCTTTTTAGTTGGTGTAAGACTGCTCCCCTGCTATACTTTTCATGCTTTTTCCCAACTATCTTTTCGCAGAGGTCCAGCTGGGAGCTGACGCTCCTCGCTGAGAATACTCTGTCGGGCAGGTGCGAGGGGGAGGAGGCTGCCTTGTCTCAGTGGGTTTCTTCATTTGGCTTCTATTTCCAACTCGGTCGCAGTCTTAGTGCGTGTCAGACTGTTAAGCTGCTATAACAATCGCCTCCCCCTGGCCGTTCGCTCGCCTCGCCTTTGCATATTGTTACTCCTGTTTTGCTGCCGTTGTTTCTCCACCTGTCTAGGCGCAAAGGAAAAAAATATATAACACAACGACACAAAAACCTTTTGCCATTATTTCGCGAGCTTTGCACGTACACTCGGCCACCTTTTGGCCTGTCGTGGCCGGGGGTTGGCAGTGGAATTGGTTAGAGCGGCATTGTTTTCCCACAGCCTCCTGCACACGCCCCCTCGGCCCCTTGGCCCCTTTGCGCCCCTTCACTGGCCATTAACCCAAATCCCACGAGTGGCAGTTGTTATGTGTGTGTGCCTCGCTGACTCTAGCGGAAAGTTCAACGTTCAGTCATAAATAAAAAATAAAAATTCCTTCGCCTCCGCCCTGGTCGCTTTTTTAAATGCATATTAATCATACGCCGTGTTTGCCGCCCCGCATTTCAATTGGCCAAAAGTTGACGTTTCCATCCCCATCTCCATCTCCATTTTCTTTTTTAATTTTTAAATGCGCACATATTTCACTGCTATTAATTAATTTAAAATAGTTGCTGCAACTCCCGCAATTTATGTTAGCAATTCATAAAATGCCCAGAACAAAAATACGAATAAACGTATGTACATGCAAATTAAAAGCAGCGAAAAACATATTTTAATTAAGAAATGTTTGGCGAGCATGAAAAATGTGGTCCAGCTGCTGGCCATAAAATGTGGGAAAGTTCAAGGTCGCCGAGTGCAACAAAAAAGTGGGAGGTCCTTATGAACTCATAGAATAAATGTTAAACATAATTTTGTATTGCAATTCTGTCAAAAGAGGATAAATTCCACTGCTGCCAGTGAAATATATTTTTGGGGAAATAATTCTATAGTAGAGGAAGTGACTAACAAATTATATTTTACGCTCTTCGCCCCAAATCAATATAGGAGAACCAATTGATACTCTTTTAATTGTAAAACAAGTTGAAAGCTCCTTTGTGGCTTTGACAAAGTAAGCCTTCTGAATTTCTTCGTCCTTTTCGCGCCTTTCAGCTCGGGCAAACAATGCAAATTCAGTCCGATTTAGATGTGCAAATATGTAAATTGGAATTTTATAGAGAGACAAACGCCCAGGAAGAATGCCGGGGACGCCAAACGGAGCTCTGTTTGCCAACGAAATTTGCTCGCCGCGTTGGCGAATATTTAGCAGGGCTAACAAAGGTCCCCAAGCCCACACACAGTTGGCACGTTGGCCAAGTTGGCTGCGCCAAGCCAGCTGGCATCAAAAATAAAGCCAAAACTGCATATGTAGCGAATCAACGGAAGTGGAGTCAAACACTCGCTGCACCAAATGAAATGACATTTGCATTGAGCATTTCAAGTGTCCAAATTGTGTCTAAAGAAATGGCAGGCCACAGTCGGTTTTCGCCTGTTTTTCTGCATAGCAAAAACGAGCAGCTAAAAAAACGTTCATTAAAATTCATAAAAGAAAGTAAAGTAAAGGCAAAGAACTCGCGGAAAACAAGTACAAGGAAAGCACGGAGAATCGCAAACGAAAGCGAGGAAAATAAATTGAAATAAAATTTACGTAAACAAAATTTCTGTGGCCGCGTTATAATTGCGCAACTGTGGCGCATCCTTCCCATCCTCAGCCAGGATAATAAAATTCCGCCAAGATATGACTTTGCCCAAAAAAATTCAACGAAAAAGTAAACCAACCAAAGCGAAAAAAGAAGTAAAAATAATTGAGAAATTTTTACTGTGGGCGTTGGGCCAAATGTGCAAATTGCTCGGCACATCCATATGTTAACTTCGAGTCTGAGCCAGCATAAATATTTGTGTGCCCTATTCCGAGGCAGAAATCCCACATACGCGAATATCTGCTCGTAATCCTCGGCAAATTAGGATTTAATGAATGTTATCCCGCGACTTTTCTCCAAGTACGAGGCACTTAGGAATGTGAACAGCGGAATTCAATTGTAACGCAACATTTTTAAGTATCTGAAAATGACAAAGAGGGAATCTCTACCAGAATTCTATTGTAATATTAATAGAGGAAATTGTTGTCTAATGTTTTATAATATACATTTATAGAAACCTTTTATTATGGTCTTGATTTTAAAATACTATAACTTGTATCTTGTAGATTTTACTTTCTAAAATATTACTTAATTAATCTATAAAGCAAAAATACTATTATTTAACTAAAAAAGGACATTAAGTCCTTAGAAATAACTCTCCTTAGCTATTCATCCTAACCAAAAGCCCCTTGGAACTTGGCCCCACTTGATCTCAAACATTTCAGATATCTGGTGACACTGTTGGCCCCGAATAAGCAAGCACCGAAAACTGCACAGACAGCAAGTTTAATTTGTTTATTAAAACTTAAACGAGCTTTGTGCGCTCGGCGGCCTGAATGGGGTGGCAAGAGGCGTTGGCAGGGTTCCTAACAGGAGTCGAGGCGGCTGGAGGATTCGTCTCGAGTTAGTTGGCCTGGTAAGCTCATCATCAGCAGCACGATCCGATGGCGACGACGACACTTTTTAAACTACTTAAACTTTGGTGTGTTGGGTCTGATTCCCTCATTCGGGTAGTCCCCTTTTGTCCCCCGTCTGGGCCTGTTTTGACCTATGTAAACTGAAACTCATATGGTGCCCCGGTGACTCTGGCTCAGCATTTAACCAGCTGGGCTGGTTTCTTTCTCTTTCTGGGCTTTTTTCCGAGCTCAGCAATGTGAAAGTTTGCACACGATGACGAGATCTGCTGGGGACTTTTCAAATTAGTCGTAATAAATAATTAAGCATATCACATGCATATTTTGTTTGCCGAAAAGGGATGCGAGCGGCAAGGGGGCAACCTGGTAAATTGCAGTTTATATTTGCCGTACTTCTCCCTTTTGCAGGGAAAAGTTTTTGCGGCTGGGTAAATAATTTGAGGTCGGCGAATGAGGCTGAGAATGGAAAGGAGCTGGCAGTTAACAGGGCCCTAAATGAGGTAAAATCAGAGTATTAAAGGAGTCAATCCTGAGGGTTTGAATGCAAGCTGACCAAGTTTATTAATAACTTTAATACATAAATCTTTTACAATTTGCTGTTTTAATTTTTCCTGTAATAGCATTGTACTCCAGCTACTTTACCAATTTAATTTCCTCGTTTGAGCCAGCTCTCCAAACGTCGGCAGAATAATGAAAACAAACTAAACTGGCCTAGCCAAAAGCCAGGGGATTGCCCAGTGAGCAAGAGCAAACCCAGCAGGAAAGTAGCCTTTGCAGAACCGACCGCATTTTAACTGGCTTCGTGATGAAGATGACAGCAAAGTCACGTAGTGGCAACAGTCAGTGCCACATTAAGTAGCATGCAAACAGCAGCAGAGGCAGCGGCAGGAAGTCAAAGGAAGGACAATAACAGATATTGAAAGCCGGCCCATGGCACAGGCAGACAGGGGCAACGGAGGGAAGCCGAGCTGGACACTTGACCCAGGGGACGGCCAAATGCAACTAGTTGGAGTCAGTACATCAGGCTCAGTCAGCCAGTCCGTCCGTCCGTCCTGTTGGGAAAAGGCAGAACGCAACAAAGCAAAACAACCGAAAACATTTCAATTTTCTTGACGACTGCTGCCGGACAAAATAATAAAAATCAACCATGGTCAAGTGAGCAAATTGGCCAAATGAAAACGATGTAATGAACTAAGCCAAAGTGCATGAGCCAATGAAGGAATGGAGGAGCCAGAAGGACGCACCACTCGATGCATACTCAATTGAGATATCGGGGAAGAGGGAATTCCCCGGATCGGAACTCTACTTATTGGGATGCGAGTCAGTTGCACAGTGATTGATGTAGGGAAGGGAAGTTAACTGGGTCAAAAGCACGTCAAAATGTGTCAGTTTTAGCTTGGTTTTGTAATGCAATTTAATGCATGCATTTTTTTTAGTAATTTACAAATCAATTCAGTTAAGAAATGTAAACAACCTCTTAAATTGCCTCTTCTGTATGCATTTCAAGTGAAATTAAAGGATTCTAAACTTCCTGAAAAGAACAATTCAATAAACATTGGAACATAGAAATAATTGTATTATTTTTTTAATAAATATTGTTTACATTTATTTATTTATATGATTTCCATTAAAATTCCCGTTCCGTGCTATAACATAAATGTTGATTAATAATTACGAAGAGTTATTTAATGATTTTTCGTATCGCAGAGATTAACTAATTGCAACTCAAATTTCAATTAAAACAAGTTTGGGCCGAATTGAGGTCAGGCCACGTTATTAGCCATGCCCTGCAGGGCCAATTCGTTGTGTCAATTAAATGTTATAACAATATTTTCATAGCTTACTTATTCCGGCGGTCAGTTATCAAATATGTACGGCACATTAAACTCCCGTTAATTTGCTTTTGTGGCATCACAAACTCGCATTCATTCGCATTCTGATTTGCATATTGCGATATAATTTATTAATTACCCGCATGCAATTACGATTTTGCGCACAATTAATTTGAATTCTTTGTTCGCGATTGTTTTATGGGGAGTTTTTCTAGGCACGCTTTATGGAAATGAAAGTCCAGCTGAGCTGGACATGTGTGTGCGCTTTGTAAATCCTTATTTTTTCCACGGCCTTTTATTTTATTTTATGCTTTAAATTTACGCCGGTCCTCATAATCGTTTTTCCCTTTATTTTATTTTTTGTTTTTCCTGTTCCTTTGTTCAGTTCCAAAGCTGCATTCGCTTTGCATAACTAATTAAAGTTTGTTGGCGCTTTTCATGCGCCATTTCTCAGTTTTCTGTGGAGCAGCAGCAGCAGCAGGATAGGGGAAAAAGGAGCCAGAAATTATTATGACATGAAAAAGGCGTTAGCCCTGCTCAAAGCCACGCCCCTGCCAGAGTTTGGGTAAGCACGAAAAAAGAGAGAAGGAGCTGTGTAGGAGAGATACTGACTGACATTAATTAGAAGCTACAGCTGCCAGCTATATAGGTTGGCATTATGTGCCTTTATTTTCCTCCCAACTGCAGCTGAGGCTTCCCTGGCGGAGTTGAAGAAGTGCGCCGGGCTGAACTGCAGACGGTGGAGTTAAATTAAGGTCAGGTTTTCCAGGGGAAGAAGTTCTTTAATTGCCACTAATAAATATTTTAATGTTTCTTTGTAATATCAAAACTTAAGGTTATGGGCTCTTGAATAAATGCATATAAATTTAATGAGAAATATGTGTAAACTTTTATTTAGTAGAAGCTTAATCAAATTGATTTATGTTAAAAATTAGTCAATTGGATCAGGCTCCTTTTTTTACCCATTTATAGGAAAACAGTTCACCTTAACCAAGGAGAGAGCTCTCCACCAACTATCATAAAAACGGGCAGCAAACACAGAAAAAACACAGGGAGAAAAAAGAACAGGTAAACTTTTAACAAATTATCAACGCACAGTAACTTTTCGCCGGTGAAACTTTCTGCGGCAACTCTCACACTCCCCTGTAGTTATGTACACACACATTTGGGACTTCCACACGTGAGTGCAATTATGTAATACAAATGGGTAATGAAAGTTTCAGACAACTTGAGCCCCCCTCTACCCCTCCAGCCGACAGACAATTAAAAAAGGAAAGAGGAAAAACCACCCCGTGATGCTCCTTGGTCAAGAATAGAAAATAGTTCACAAAAAATGCCGACAAGCGGAAGGTAATTAAATTTATTAAAATAAATTGTCCCGAAGAGCGACTTAACTTTTAATGAAATGAGTGCATAATGAAGCAGGGTAAATAATGGAAAGGTTCCCAAAGAACAGAAAAATAACTGGCCGGCGAAAAAATGCAAGGAAAAAATGCTGAACGAAAGTGCGAAATTTTAAAGCGTTATGGCTGGCCAACAATTCTAAAGTATACAGGATGTTTGGCCCTTTCTCTTTGCACTTCCCATTTCCATGCAGTTTTAAATGGCGTTGATGCAAAAACAGAAAACGCAAGCAACAAAAAATACAGAAAATATGGTGGAAAATTTGAAAAAATATGTCATTGTGGCAAACGTTTGATGCCAAGTGTGAAAAATGAGGGTAAATGTAGAGAAAGAGTTGGTCCAGTCCGCATGGAAAGTATTTGTAGAGACTAGATGTTCAGCAAGAAGCCGGCAATGGCTCGGAAAAGCTTTGCTCACTGGGGGTAATGGTTTCCACGGGAATCTTTAACTCAATCAAATAGGGAATCTTTGAAAAAACATTACGTATGCTTGCAAATATTTCTTATCTAAGGAGGTAAACCAATACTAAAAGTATCTAAACGTATTCTACAGAGATTTAAAATAATAAATTATTCTATTCTGTTTTTTAACTCCATTAATTTGCTCCCCAAAAACAAAAACAGCTTTAACAGTACATCTCCGACATTTTCGCTTCCGCCCGCTTTAATAATTTGCTTGTCTTTTCAAATAATAAAAATAAATCAATGCCCAAAATGGCACCTCTGTCAACTTTTTGCCCACAAGTAAATAAAAGTAAATAAAAAAGCAAAGGAAAGCGGAGAGCAACACACTCCACGAGAGTAAACAATAAACTGGAAGGGCAATAACGACAAACAAAGCCCGCAGACAGTCCATAAAAAATAAGCAAGCAGGAGGCTCGTCACACATTAATAAAGTTGGTAACTTGCGGTTAACTTTACCCGTGAGTGTGCTTAAACATTATAAACAACAAACAAAACGGCAAGAAAAACAACGGCTAAACAACATTTCAGGCTCCGCTAAAAGTATGCAACACGCACAGAGGCAATAAACCAAATTCAACCGCAGGAACAGGGGCGGGAACAGGGACAGGGGCTGGCGCTATAGAAAAGTTTCGCCAGCAAATTGCAAACTGATTTAAAATTAAGCAGAATTATTTGGCACAACCTGGGGAGCTCCGGGTGGAAGGGAAGCCGAACACACGTAGCACAAATGAGCGTCATCAATCAAGTAAAAGCGGAAGGGAGAGGCTGGGGAAACGGGAAACTCAGCTGGCTCAGCCAAGGATAAAGGATAAGCAGCTAACTTAATTCCACCGGGGCGGAAGTGTAATGGCGTGCTCTTGATTTCGCCACCGATTTCCTTTCTGCGCCAGAGGGGAACATCTGTATGTCTCAGATGGTTGCATCTGGGCCAACTTTCTTACCAGCACCGAGAGAAGAGAGTCGTCTCTGCCACAGTCATTATTCGGGGCAATCAATTATGTTGAAAAAACAATAAGCAAATTGACGAGGCGGCTGGATGTCCCTTGATAGAATCCGACCTACTCCTTTCCTTTTTTGTGCTTTTTGTTGGAAGCCAAGTCTAGATTTCCGATTCCCTCTAAGCGTTAAAGTTGTTCTCCCTAAGTGATGTGGCTCCTTTTTTCTGCTCTACAAAGCGCAAACAACAAACACAAATTCTAAGAAAACTTTAGTCTCCATCCCCCACTTTGTCAACTGCAACTTCCACCGAGCTCCCCAGCTGCCTCAGCTGACTGTTTATATCGCAATTGCCTGTCTACTTGTGCTGCCACTTTGCTCTTTTTTCCCTCTCGCCTGTCTCTTTAGTCCTGGCTAATAAGAGTCCTTGCCCGATAACTTTGCCCGGCCAAGTTTAGTTTATTTATTTGAAAATGATTTTTAGGGAGCAAGGCAGAGAGGGAACCGCAGGTACTCGGAGTACTTTGGGTTTAATCATTTAAATTTCTCGTCGCTGCCATCATCATCAACAGAAATCCACAATAACCGTTTTGAGGCTCTTAAGTTGGCAGTAAACGTCAGCGGATGAGCTTGGTAACTTTGCTCATTTGCTTAAGTTTCCGCTCCTACAGATTTTTAGAAGCTTCTAAGGGATTGCTTTAAATTATTCAATTTTGATTTCGGTTCAAATAATATAATTATTCAGAAAACCTTGATTTAGATTTGATTTAGTAGTTACAGATCTTATTCTTTTAGGTGTGTGTCTCATGGTTTTATTTGCTTAAGCATTTCTTTGAATTTGATTGCTTTAATAAAAGTATTTACATGTTCGATTTATTCTTAATGTAATCACCATAAACTTCTTTTTTCTTCGCCAAACTAACCCTGCGATGTGACACTCTTTTCGCAAAGTCTTGTCACTGCTCTAACGCGTATTTAAGTGGGCTAGTTACACACACCGAGCCAGCGACAGAGTGGCTGAAATCAAAGTTAAGCCCCTTGCCAGATGAAGTCGACAAGGCCCGGGCGCTTAATGTGATGCGGTTAGGACAGGGTCGCTGAGATTTGCCACACTAAAGCCTCGAGAAAGTTTCTTGGCTTTTTTCGCTTCTTTTTCCGCAGGGGAGTCACTACTTTTGCAGCCCCACGAAAAGCGGATCAAAATGAGGCATGCCTGAGAGAAAGAGGGCAGAACACTGGCAAGGCTAAGTCAAAAATCTAGTTGGCAAATACTTTCGGCACTCAGCGAGTGCGAGTGTGTGGGCACGGGGATAAGCCGCCCAGAAGTAGACTCCGGACTAGACGCGACAATCAACATGCCAACATGTGTTCCCTCCCGCTGCTCCCCACACTTCCCCTGAATTATGCTCATAACTTTTACATCTACTCGGAGCCCCGCCCAGCATCTTCAGACCCGAGGCGCTTCATTATTTGCACAATAGTTTTGTGAAATAAATTTCAGCAACTGGCTGTTTATTGTTATGCAGAGAAAGAGAGAGGAGCCGGATCGAGTCTCGTAGCTGCCTCATAACTTGTTATTGTCGCTGTTAACATGTTGTATCTGCGAGATACTTTCTGTCTCTGTGTGCTGCGTGCTCCTTTCGCCTTCGAGTCCTTCTTACTTTTATTTCTTGGGTAATTTGTCATTGTTGGCAGCACACACAGACACATCCAGATACAGATCCTGATACACGGAATCACCCTGGAGTGTGTCTGTCGCCTGTGAGGAAGATTTCGTCCAACACTTCTCACTCCCCATCGGTCCCTCTCATAATTTATGTGCCTTGCACTCTGCGCTCTATTTAATCGCCTTTAAATATGATTTAGCATTGGGAAAAGAGCCAGGCAGTGAATACCACTGAGTTATGGCTGAGCTCCGGTTATAAGAAATAGTCCCTTACAGCTTATAGTCAAAGTTTTAACGACGCAGAGACCACAGGACATCAAGACAATTTGACTGAGTGCTTACTGCTCGAGATATCCTGGCAAGAAGTTTAAAATGATTAAGGCCATAATCTTAAAGAGTAAAGAATTTTGCCACAAAAAACAACTGATATATCTGTTGGATCCAACCTTTGTGCTCATGATTTTGCAGTAATCTTGCATTACTTATTTCGATCAAAGTTACCCGGAAACCTTAAGCTCCAAGCCCATAGCATTAGAAATTCCCTCGACCACCTTTTAAATATTTACAGAAATGTTTTGCTCAACTATTTTTTTATAAAACCTTTTTGGGGATTTAGCCCCGAGAGTTGCTGTCATTTTGATTATTGATTTTCACACAGCAAAAAAATAGAAGTATATATTTTTCCAACCTGTCGAAATAAATAAATGTGCAGCACACAAGACTGAAAATCAAGTCGACAGCCAGAAGCCGCAAAAAGGGAAAACTACAGGAAAACTTTGGCACAGCAACAACAACAGCTTGGCTGGGAATTTATCGGGTCGAGGGGTGGGTGGGAGTGCACATCTATTGTGTGGCATTTACAAGCAATTGAAGTGTGGCAAGCATCATGTAAGAGAGATAATGTTGTTTGTCCTTGGCAGAATAGTTTTCCTTTTTCGGGCCAAGAACCCTTTTTCGCCTGTGGTAGTAAGGGGAGAGGACTGAGAACTGAGGGCGATAAGAGATAAGAGAGGCCAGAAAAGGGAGTACAATTTGTTGTCGGGCTGGAAATTCTTTAAATATTAAAATCTTGATTAAGTTAAATGCGCATTTGGGTCCCACACAACCGCAGGAAAATCTGTTCCAGCTCCGACCACACATATTTCTTGGCCCAGTCCTCGGCCTTGGGTCTGTGCAGTAAAGTTTAACAATTTTACGCACGATTTGGGAGTACTCCGCCGCAGAGGAGCTGTTTTTTAGCCGGCGAACATTTTCATAATTGCTTAGCCGAGAGTCGTCGGCGACGGCCCACATCAATTTTCATTTGGCAGGGGGGCAAGGAAAAGCGGAAAAGAGCGGAAAAGGCGGAATTGAATTACATCTTTGCCCTTTCACACTTGGCGGGAGCCAATAAAAAAACTTTTGATGCTTCAATTAGCAGCTGGCTAGCCAGCCAAGTGAGAAAACAAACAATTATGCCCTAATTGAGCCCACATTTCTCAAGATTCCCATTTTCGTCCTCTCCCAGGATGGGAATTTTCCCGCCTCGCCCCACTTTTATTTCACTTCGACTTGGCTTTTTTTTTCACTTTCCTCGCTTGCTCCTTTCTGCTCCTTTTTTCCTGTTCGTTGTCGGGAAGCCTACTTAAGTTGTCATTTTGATTGCTTTTGAAGCTTTTTTAAAGGCCCACGCTAATTTTTCCCCTTCGCTGACGGGCCTTCCCTCCATCCATAATTTTGTCGGCTCTGTCGCGGCTAACACAATTTTCCCCGTTTTTCTTTTCGCTGCTTTGCTTATTTAGATTTGCATGTGACATTTCCACCGACAACAAAAGGAGCAAAAGGAAAAACATTAGGAAATTCAAAATAAAAAAGAGAAAACGAAAAATAATAAAATCTGCTCGACATTGAGGGCCACCAACCGTTGCCCAAATTCGGGCATTGAATTATTAAGTGACAGCGCAGAACTGCTCAGAATTCTCCCCGCTTTCACTTGCACTTTATTAGATTGACATCCCGAAAAGTCTGGGAAAATGGAAGGAAAAGCCAGTGAAAGCGAAACCCCTGCTAAGCAAAATCTGTGTCAACTGGGCAACGCTTGCTGAGAAACGATAATAAATCCGATTTGAATTCAATTAGTGAATGACAATTCGTGAATCGGACAGCCAGATTCGGAAAAGAACAAATGTAATTTGTCATAAATAGATTAAGTATTTTTAGATTGTACTTATTTTTAAATCATATTAATAGCTAAATTCAGCCACTTCAATTTAAAAGCTTAAGCTGTAATGCTTTAAGATTATTACAGGTACTTGAAACTTTTCCCTTAAGCAATATATTACTTACAAATTCTAGATACGCAAGCTTTTCCCTCACTGCAAATCATTTTCTTACCCCACTTTACATATGCAAGTCCTTCGATCTCTCCCAGCTTACCTGCAATGAGAAGGAGAGTAAAATAAATATTATTAAAAGTTCTACCCATAAATTGGCTTAGTCAAACATGAACATTAAATATTTAACACGAGTCTGTGGTTAGAATTTTCCCCATTTTCTGACAGCTGGCAGCCATTGAGAGGCGTTTTCCTCGTGCTTGGATTTTATTTAAGTTCTGCTTTTACAAGCTGTGCCTTATTGACAGAAACTTTGATTTTCAATTGGAAATGTTCTCCTACAAATAAAACAAACAATGTGGAAAATTATAGCAAAACAAAAATAAAAAAGAAAGGCGGAAAACAAGGAAAGCCGCTCGTCATGTTCAGGAAATTAACTGAGGGGGGAAAATGGAGTAGAACATATGGTCTATGGACCTCTTCTAGGTCAGGCTGCGGGCTCGAATTTCATTTCCTCGCACTTCCTCTTTGCACTTTTTCTCGTGCGCTAAAAAACATATATATTTATACGTAACATATATATGTATATCAAAGAATCTGGCCGTTGTTGTGCTTTTATTATTTCTGTTGGCCCGAGGCGCATTCGCTGGAACTGAGAGCAGAAACAAAGCTCCACACGCCCTCCGCCAAGAGGTGCGACAAAAGTAAGGTAACAAAAGTGATGGCAGAAATGAGCATGCGGCAAATGAGATTTTTAGGTCAACAGAGTCCAACCAGCGGCAACCGCCTGAACTGCCGTATGAACGGCGCCCGCTGCCAGCTCTGCCTGTGCTTTTGTGTGTCACTTTTCGCTCGACTTTCCACTTTCCACTCATTTCCCGCCCCTAGTTGATACCCAGTGTACCTGTGGAGTTTGTAGGGGATATTCGATACTCTATATTGATAGTTCCGAATATTCAAAACTGATATTTAAAGAAATTGAAGCCAAAACCTTTGGCATTATAACCCTCTTTCGAACCATAAATTCACAGAGTAACAACTTAGTGTTGAAAGTTCTTAATAGTTGGAGAACGTGTTTATGTAAAAGACGACAATCTAGTATTTTAAAATATCCCACATTTAGTAGAGTTGCTTAGACTAAAGGGTACCTCTAGTCGGTTTTCCTCCATCTTCCCTTTTTCACAGTCTCCCCAGTCGCTATCCTACGGTTGAACGCTTTGATGCTGTGCGAGACGGCTGTAACCAACTGAAGCTTTATAGGCTAAATAAATACCGCAAGGGGGTGGTTGTCAAAAGGGGGGAGGGGGTGGCAGTGGGTGGCGAGTGAGTGAGCCACTGACATCGCACTTTTGTGTTGGTTGCCCACGGGCAACACCGGCAACCGTGGCCTCCTCGTGCGTGCGGCTTTAATGGAGCCAAAGTGTACAGATTTTGTTGCCGCAATCTGTGCGTGGCCTGAACAGGTGTCCCTGTGTTAGTGTGTGTGCGGGGGTGTACAGGTGTGTAACGGTCTAGGGGTGTGAGTCGTGAGTCTGTGCGAGTGCGGCATGCCTGGACGAAAGTGCATTGCATACTTATAGGTACTTATGCGGCACATTAAGCGGCTGACCTGAATTTTTGGTCGCCTGCTAATGATTTTTGGGCAACCCCAAGAAGACGGAGCCCGGCCCTCTCGAAAGCGGAAAATGCGAGAGGAACTATTTCAAGTAGACAAAATGTGGGCCACAAATGTGCTGGTTTTAGTTCCACAAACAGTTTGCCCAAAATGGGGACAGGTCACAAAGGATGGGGTAAAATAATCAAGAAAAAAGGCTTCAAATGGGAGCAACTTTAAAAATAGTTTTTCTAAAGGGGAAATAAATTGGGAGCCACGAAGCGTAGGTAGAATATCAGCAAAAACGCATTCAAGCTTCCCAATTATATATCTTAATTAAAATACAATGATAATAATCCTCGAGAGTTTCCTTTATAATTCCCCGACGAGCCGTATTTGAAAGCAATTAATATTCATTGGCGCCAAACGTAGAGGAAATCCCAGTCAAAGGTTGTTGCTGTTTTGCTTCACATCATTACGAGCAGGTCGCTGGCAATCAGGAGGGAGCTCGCTCTACCCTAACTATGCTAATTCCAACTCGCATAACAAACTCGCATGCAGCAGCACTCAAATCACTGACGAGTCTTGTTAGCAGAATCCGCAGACAGTTAACTATGTACGTCAGCCAGGAGGAAGAATCACCCGGGGGGTGCAGGCGGGCAGCAGGGGAACCCCTGTTTGGTCCTCGCTCATATCTCCCATGTTTCATGTTGTGTTGGCAATGGAACAACGATGAGAACATCTCTGCTATCACGTTTTTTCCAGCTTTTTAGGTTGCTTTAAGTTCGTTCTTCTCTCTATCCCGCTCTCGCTCTGGCTCTTGGTAAAAATCATGTTTTCGCAATGTACAACGCTGCGTATGTGTAATATAAGCATGTGTTAGCCGGCCATAATGAATGGAAGCTGGCTGGCAACTCATTACTGGCCAGCTGCATGTGAACAGGGACCGGTCCGAACTTTTTGGCAAATGCCCGATGAACACACTTTTCCCAGGATTTTTTCAAGGAGAAAAGGCTTGAGTTTAAATGAAATTTTAAAGCCTGCCACTGCCCTCATCTGTCATAAGTGGGCTTGGGTTTCCAGATACAGATCTCCGAACAGAATAAAGAAATTAGTTGACCCGGGTCTGCCCACATGCCATAAACAACTTTCATCTGATTAGCTAGCATAGCCCACCGGAAAAGAGGATCCCACAATCCCACAAAAAGCGAAGGCCATAAATAATTGCAACTAATTTTGGGACAAGTTTCTCGCACAACTGCCGCAGACGAAGGAAGGCGAGAGAGAACCCTGCCGAGGCCAGCGGAAAAGTGTGCTAGGGAAAACTAATAATGCCAATGACACACTGACATGTCGCACACCAGCACACCAGTGCCCACACCCGTGCTGTCGGCACACATGACACATAATCACATAAAAGTAATGAACTCCACACATAAAGCGGTTGCCTGACTGACTGAGCTTTGCTGCGAGAGCTAAAAAGGGTCCTTCATCTCATAATGGTGCCACTAAAAGTCTGCGTTCCTTTCCAGCCCCCAGGTCCCCACCCTCTGCCCCTATCTCCGTGTCTGTGTCAAGCGGAGCTGAAGCGTAAATGCAACACACAACTTTAATGCTGCAGACTCAGCCAAGGAAATGGTTGGCAAAGCAGAAACATGAGCAGGGACCAACCAGAAGGCTCCAGCTAAGCAGAGCCAAAAAAAACTGAACAAAATGAAGGAATGGAAAAGCAGGAAAGCTGAAATCCTCATCTTCTCCCGCGTGGACTTTGTCATCTCCTATTTTTAAGGCGTTGGAACTGGCTGGTAGATCGGAAAAAATTTGCAGAAAATGATTTTTTAAATAGACGAAAAAGCAATACACTTTTTGGGGGAAACAAAAAAATCAAAAATCCGGGAAACAAATGGGAAAACCCGTAATTTTGCACAGTTTTAACTAAAAAATGTGGAAATACTTAAGAAGCGTTGAATATATATTATATTGTATATTAAAGTCACTTTAAAAGTTTTTCAAATCTGAATGATTAATAGTTATCATCAAATTTTGATCTGTTTTTGTCACAAGTTTATAGATATTTACTATTAATTTGTTACACTTTTTTCCTTTATGTAAATATTTTGTTTAATTGCATGAAACCATTCTCACAAATTAGGAAATCATTTCTTTAAAACTTTTTTAACACAATACATTTTCCTATTATTATTAATTCAATATAATTTCCTACAAGCCAAATGTATACTACGGATTTTTTACGGCAAAAAGGTTTAACTAGTTCGGTAGCAATATCTAAGGCTCGGAAAAACAAAAAAAATGCCTGCAAATTTTAAGCCATCAATCACTGAACTATTTCTTAACTGAAATTCCCCAACGAAATTCATCAGATGCATAGAGTATGCTGAAAAAATTTCAACAGCTCTCGGCAAGCAACTAACGCTTTATTAGTATGTATGGTCACATGTCAGTGACGTCGTCATGTTGTGGCTAGCGGTTTACTCCAGACCCGGGCCATGTCCGTGTTGCCCAACCCAAGCGCACGCTCCGATCCCGAACCCCATTCGCGTCCTTGTGATGTGGTCATGTCATTGCCTCGGCATGCTGATAAAAATTTTTAACAAACTTTGAGTTAACGACAGCGCAACGCTCCTGAGCTGTGCGCTGTGTGTGTGTCCTGGCCGGTATCCTCCATCCCCGCGAGGAGTTTGAAAAATGGCCAAACACTATTAGCTTTCTGTCGGAAAGCAGCAACATCAGCCACACAAAAAAAAAGAGCAATACAACCTCTAAAATATTAGTTGCAACATTTTTCGTGTCATAAAACTTTATTTTGTTTGCCAGAAGAGCAAAGAGCCAATGCCAGCAAAAATAGTGGGAAATTCCCATAAATTTTTGTCAGAACTTGAGTGAGAGATATTCCATTAGGAAATGCAAAAATGCAACAACCCAGGGCTCGTCTTTAAGGCGGATTTACGATGACATTGATATTTTGCAGAGATGAAAGACATTTCATGAGTTCCTCCTGCTTCTTAGCCAACAAATCACTCTGCTTATCAACTCACTCTGATTCCGGATTTAATCAAACCCAACCTTACCCACTGTCCCTTCCATCAAGTCAATGTTTACCTTTAATATCCGCTTGGCAAATCGAATTTCTTGTTGTCCCCAAAACAACAACAACAACCACAGTGAAGGGACAATACCAAAGGCTCTCTGTGCCGCTCGGGTTTGTTTGACTTTTCTTTTTTTTTTCAATTTTCCACACAATCGAACCCGAGACAAAGACAATGACAACACATGGAAACTATGTGACAACTATTCCACAGCTGTTGCCAGTGCCACGGAGGGGAAGAGGAAAAGCAGAAGGAAAGCGGATCCACAAATCCAGTTGCCATAAATAAGGAGTCTTTTCAACACATTAAACACAATAAATCCCGAAAAAAGCGAGAGCGCGTCTGGGGGAAAACCGTTCGTTGACAAATGTCAACAATGCCCGCCAGAGATTGACAAAGGACGGCGGGCGGAGGGGCAGAGGACCCACCAGGAAAATGCATCAAAGCTCAGGGAGTAATTGAGTGACGATTGTTGTTGCCGAGACAAAGCCGGTGCACATTCGACAGCATTCCAGCATTAGCGGGGATTGCAATTATCCTTCTGCCTCCTGTGCCTGCGTTTTCCTCTGTCTGCCAAAAGCCTAGGAGTAGGCTTAGGTGAGTAGGGAATGACAGGCAAACTTAGACAAGCCTGAAAACCAAACAACTTTTATTAATTTAGGTAAAAGGGATCAACTATTGTTTATTTAGAGATGTACGAGAGGAGTCGTATTTAATATAAAGTCAAAAATTTGCGATGAAAATGGTCGAAAATATCGTAAAATATATCGAAATTTTAAATATTTAAAAAACGATCGTGAATATCGTGTTACTAGTTGATTTTATCAGACGATTATATTTAAGGCATTCGTAAAACTAGATTTAGATAGCCAAATGGAATATCGATGTAACGTGCATATTTAAAATATCGATAGATAAACGATATATCTATTTAAAAATATTAATAAAAAAGCATCATTTTTAAATTCGCGTCGGTAAACAAATTCTTCAAAATTCCCTTTTTAATATGAATTCAAACAATGTTCTTCTTAGCTGCGTTCCACTGTCCAAAAGCGACTCTAAGCTGGAATTATGACGGGCCGAAAGGGGGCCACTCCATCAGGCATCTGCAATTGGCTCACTCCTTCGCCAAACGCACTCGACCGCCATTTCGACTTTGATGCAGTGCACTCTGGAAAAGTCAAGCTTTTCCTTATTCTCCTCCCTCTGTTTGTCTTGCTCTCATACTGTCTCCCTCCATCTTTCTCTCCCGTCCTTTGCCTACTAATTATACTTAAAGTGTCAACAGGACACCGGCTTAAAGCGCCTTAACTTTCCGATCAAAAGAGTAGAATAAAATCCAGTGAAAGTCGGTCTTAAGTGAAATTGACATTTAGGCCGTAAATTGCACATCGATGCAAATTGTGCTCCCTCTTTTTGCCAGCATGTCGCATTCAATCGAATTCAACTCTTGTCATCATGCAACCCAATTTTCCGAACGCAGCCCCGCCCCCTCCAACCCCCCCACATGGCGACTGAGATGGAAAACATGCAAGGAAGCAATTTCTTTTTCCTCCTATTTTCCATTTTCTTTTCCTTATTCTATTTTTTGTTCAGTCCTTGCTGCACAATTCAATTTGGCAAAAATGTAATCGATGCTAAGATGTGCAACGAAAACAAGTCATCGAAAATATAAGGTTCCGTTTCGGTCATGTGAGAGGGGCGGTGGGCGTGGCATTTGCATACAAAATAGGAGTTTCTACTGTTTTCTACGGGTGCTTGATGGGGAATTATTCAAATGGAAGGCGGTAACCGAATTAAATGTCACTAGATGAGGTTGATATTTAAATACACTGATAGAGGTGGATATTTTTTATGTACGTAGGTTGTTTTTTAACAATACGTAAATGGTTTAAAATATGTAGCGGGATTTTCATTGTATTTATTTATAATTTATTTCGTTAGAAGCTTCAGTAGGCGTTGAATATACTTCAGAGGGGAGGTAAGGAATTTTATTTTTTGTTCAATATCTGAAGAATATTTTGCATTACATAGATCATAGCAAATTAATTAATTAAGTTTTTAGTCGAAACTTAGCGTTTTATATTGGATTATTCCCTAGTACTCCTATACCTCTAAATATTTTTCAATACAAAATTTAACACAACATTATTTAAGTGTCGTGCTTTTATATGGTAATTAATTTAATAAGCTTTAACCGCTTTGCCACAAGACATTTTAAAAATCTGAAAAATATATATTTAAGAAAGCTATTAAACGAAAGGCTAATGCTGCCTCGATTTGAATAACAATTGGTTGGTGATAAGGAATAAATACATATATTTAAGGTCAAATTAAAAAGGGGCAATTACAACTACCTTTGATTTTCCACTAAAGTGAAGGCCATAGCCAACTTCCGATTAAGGACATAATATTCTTATTAAATATGTGCCCATTACTGTATGTATAAGCTTTTAAAGAAAAATCTGCCTCTGGTTCGGATCGCTAACTTCATTAATTTTCCGCGGATCTCTTCTCTTAATTATAGTGCAGACACCGGCACACATCATTAACAACCCGGCAGGCGAGACCGAGAGCCAAAGGAATGCCAGCGAAATCTTGCTTCATTTGCCCGAATTCAATTGCAATCAATCAAACCTGTAATCATTACCAAGCCGATGGAAAATACACTTTATTTTTCGTGTGTGTATAAGGATATGCGTACTCCTTTCACCGCAGTTAATGGCGGTTCCATTCAAATACGCCGAGTGCGAGAACCGCAAACGAGTTGCGGTCTTTTGCACTCTTTAAAAGTGGGGGATGGTGGGGGGCGTTGACAGGGGCAGCATTAAAGTAATTGCTCGCAATTTGATTTCATCAGCACGGCATATGCACAGGCACTGGCACGGGAACGAGGAAGTCAGTGACATTAAAACAGAAGCTCCCGATCTCAGCCCATTGTCTGGCGGCTGAATATTCGCATTAATGAAGCTGCCATTCAAACAAACAATCTGAACAAGAATAAAAAAAATAAATCCGTGGAAATCTGCAGATTTTGGGGCAAGTGCAGGGCCATTCAATACAAAATTGAGCTGTTGCATATGCTCAAAAAGCGAGCTTTGGGGGTGGCTGAACAAATTGCGAAAACGGCGAATGCATTTCGTTTACTGCGAGCAGTTTTTCAGATTTTTCCACCCATTTCTTTATACTTTTTTTTTGTTTTTCGTTGTATCCATTTTCCGACAGCATTTGCATTCCCGTCAACCCGTGCCACCCGTTTTTCTTGCAGCAATTTCCATCGTAGCCATGTTAACCCAGTTGCACCTGAAAAACGCCCCGAAGTTTGTTAGTTTGTTTGCCGGCGTTGCTGCTGCTGCCAGAGAAAATATGTCAAAAATCAGCAGGGAAAAAATGGAAAAGACAAGAATCTGCCTTCAATTGCCTGAAGCTGCCGCAGAGCGTGTGTGCGAGCGGGAGTGAACGTACTCACACATATGTAGATAGCTACGCACATGCACTTTGCTGAGTATTGCATATGACGCCCTGTCAGAGATGCTGAGGCGCCTGAAAGCATGCAAACAGATGCCGGCTTAGACCTCTCTTTGCTTTGTTCCGCAGGACAGGTAAAAAATGAAATTGTTTACTCCAACGCAAACTTCGTCCTCCCATTTCTGATAGCTTTTCTTTCCCCATTTTCCCACTCGGAGCAGAAGCTAATCCGAACAGAATCCTTTGATTGATTTCTGATTAGAGAAGTATGTGTACAATATAGTATATTTTGCCATTTATTATTAGGACTTTAACTATTTCAAACGGGCTGCCATGAATTTATTTTATAAGTTTGAGTCGAAGGAATTTTATAAGCTTTCGTACTAGAAATGACTAATAATAATTTTCTATGTGGAGCTTATATTTCTGGCCTTAAAAATAAAGAAACAAATACGTAAATACATCAGGTTAGCTACAGAAATAGGAAGGGGATTAAAATCTCATTAAAGAGTATCCAAAACTACTCGGAATTTGGCACAAAATATTTTATTGAATTCTTTTAGATGTATTTAAAAAAGTATTGTAAATCCCGTGATTTATAACCTTTTGAATCGGTTCAACTTCTGTTTTTGTATTTATTTAATTTGAGAAATTTAATTTCCTGATTTCTCTGGGGTCTCTCTCAGGGACAACAAGTTGATTCAATTTCACTTGATTAAGCCAGCAGCTTGTAGCCTACTTTTCGGCGGCTTAACAGGGTGTTGTCTTCCCTCTGCTACACCCCTCGCCATCTCACTTTTTACAGTGCATCGTGGCGGTGTAAGTAATGAAGTGCTTTAAATATTAAAACCAATTTACGCGACAACACACGCGTGTTATGGCGCTCGTTGGCCACTCTTGTTGGCCACTTTTGCTGCCAATGTTTTTCTTCCCCGAAAAGGGAAGCAGCTGACATATTTCCATGGGTCCGCAGACCAGTGTCCTGTGTCCTGGCCCTGTGTCCTGGTAAACTTTCGCAATTAATCAAGATAGGCCGGCGCGCCGGAATGAACATCGCAATTTACATGGACCCAACATATGGCTATGCTCCGACTCTCTCGGGACTATTTCCCACTCCCCTCCATGCCACGCCCCTCCGCTGCGGATTTCTAGCTGTGAGCGAGTGTGTGTGGGCGACAAAGATTAATAATAATAACTGCGACTAGCCCAGCGGTTGGTCAGCAAGTGGCATAATCATGATTTATGACATGCAATTAATAAGCGACACGGTCAAGGGGGACGAGGGCCGAGGGGCGTGGCAGGCGGGCAAACAAGGCGTGTTGAGCCTCCAATTGAAAGCCGTTGACAATGGCCATGCCCGCCTCCCATTTCGACCACCTGAGCCTCTCGGCTTTCAGCGCTTGACAATTGCAATTATTTTAAGCACGCACTTTGATGGTTGCCTTTGCGGCTTTTAATCAAAAAGCGGGGAAAAAAGCGTACACTTTCCTGCCGGTCATCTGTCGGCATTACATTGGTGAATAAATAACGTAATTAGGGGGTAGCACTGTTTAGTTTTGGGTATATATACGTATGAATATTTTGTTATGTTTAAAGTGGGAAAATAACGCATACGCACAGTATACACAATCTGGAAACGAGTCTCAGGGGCGGTCAAATTTAAATTTTGTGCCTAAATTTATACTTTTCATTAATATTAAAAATTTCCTTTTTTATTTTAAATATGAATTGTATATTTTTAAATGCAAATTGTAACTGTATATCTGATTAATAAACCCTTTATTTTATATCTTACTAAAATATAAGCACATGCTACGGGATTGAAGGAACTTGTGAAAAAGAATAAAGGTAATTTATACTCTATTTATACTCTATTTAAAATGAACTTATTTTTCAAAAGAAATAAAAAAACCTTTTTCAAATAAAAATACGAAAAATTGTAAGCCCGCCCAGTTGTTTATTTCAATCAACCTTATTGCAACGGCAACGAGAGACATTAAACCCATACAAATTGGCTTATCGCCAACCATGTTGTCCAGTGTAATTAACCGCAATGTCCGTTATAGTAATTAAAAAGTTATTTTTTGGGTTTTCACGCCTCTGAAAACAACGTACACACAAACACCCAGTACATTTACACCTCCCCTCCCTGTCTTCCATGCACTCGATGCAAATAAATGCACACAATAAACATTAAAGGCCACAAAATTGCATTTGTTAATTGCGCCGAGGCTAAAAGTGAATTCCGGGTCCTGGCGCGGGGTCCTCCTGGAGCCATGTACACCCGTAGCGCTGGCCTGCAAAGCTAATTAAAATAAATGTCATTCGGCCAGGCTGTCAATAGTGGGAGTGGCCGGAAAGGTGGCTTGTTGTTGGCCCCGGCGACATCGCGTTGATTTTGCACTTCATTTACTAAACAAAATTGGGGAAAATTGGGTGAGAAAAGTGGGGCGGCAAGCCGGGGGATTTTTCTCTCCGGCGGGGGTTCACTGTTGCAGAAATAATTACTTTGTAATGCAAATTGTAAATTGTGAATTGTTGTTGCGCGAGCGTGTGTGAGTGTGCACTGGAAATGCAATTACTTCAGTCCGGGGTAATTGTTTGCAATTGCATTATGAGAAGCATACTTTCGGCAGCACTGTGCACTGTGCTGTGTTTGTCATGGGTGGTGGTGGCATTCAACTTTTATTGTTTGCATTTTGCGTTGGCAAAACACAAATACGAATGCAATTTGGCTAAATGAAACAAATAAGCAGCCTCTGGCCCTTAAATTGTTGCCCTCAAAAAGGTCTTTAATAGAACTCGGTAATGGCAATTTATTTCTGGATGGAGCTTTACATTTTCTGCAGAAATTGAGGATGCTCCCGGCTTCATTCTCAGATATGCAAAAGATGCCTTTTCTCAGCTTAATTACATTTTGTTCCTGGAGGAAAACTCAGTCATTACAATTAGTGCAACAGGGTTTCCGGGCATCACATATATTTACTTATATCCTTGCTCAACATATAAGTCCCTTAGCACATAATCTAGACTAACGAATTCCCTGCTAATTCTTATTTAAGTAAATCTTTGAATACCGGATATTTCGCACTCAACTAGAGCTACTTGCTATGTGTCAACTTACAACCTTTTCAAAGGTTAACTCGTTTCCCCCACAAAATATTGATTCTTGAACTCCAACCTAGGCACCGGGCTTGACAGATTTTTCGTTTTGTTCGGCAAACTCATCACGGGAGACATATAAACTCAATTCCAGCACTTCATGCCTCCCCCAGGAACCCCAACACGTTCACACATAAACATTTACCCAACGGGGAGGGGAGAGACCACATAAATTTAAATTAAGCCAAGTCCTGTAAGGCCAATGTGCGATAAGCCGGCCGGACCAGAGATCTTCGTGCCAGACAAAAGCCACAATTAGAACTACATAGTTCCCATTTGTCATTAGCAATATTGTTTTATGTTACGAGAAGGCGAAGGACATGCAGGACCGAAAAGGTGTTATTATGACAGCAGACATTTCCGCTCGGGACCTGATTTATTTAGCATATCAACGGCGGAGGAAAAGGTACGGTACGGGGCGGGTATTACGATTATCTGCGCTTGGGAATTTTCCCGACTCGTCGTCTCGCTTGATTACAACACTTCCCCGTCACCCGGTGTGTGCGTGTGTCAAGTTTTATGGCCTCTATGCCGCCGAGGAATTGTTGATTAAAATTTCAATTTCGGCCTGCCCGAGATTAGTTTACTTGCCGCAGCAAAATGACTTTGTAGTTTATTAAAATTAATTGGCTCTGAGCAAATTTGGTGAAAATTGATGGAAATTGATCCACGCCCCCGCCCAGACCCTGGCAAGTTTAACTTTCTGGGTCATTAACTGATTTGATGGCTTTTAGCCGCCGCCCCGAAGAAGGAGAGAGTGGGGCTTTTGGCCAGCCGAAGATAAGCGCATTGACCCCGACTTGGTCATTTCGATGATGATGAATTATGTAAGCCAATAAAAGCGTATCTGATGTACATGCGATTTTATGAGGCGGCCAATGGTCTGTTCTTAAATGTACACTAGCTAGCATGCTCGACTTACTCTGTGAAATTCAGTTTTCAATGCGTCAAGAGAAGTACATACCTGCAAGAGAAATTCAAGATTTACAAATAAAATTAAAGTTTTGGAATTAAAATACCCAGCTGCTGACATATGAACTTAAAAAAACCTTCTGAAACCTGAATCTAAATCTACCTAAAATTATCTAACCGATTTAAAATCGATTTTTGCCTGCAATAGTATCGAAAATTAAACATGTTGTTTTAAAATGGCGTTTAAAACCAGAAACCATTATTGAATACTTATGTAAGACCAAAAATCTGTAAAAGTTAAGGCAACAGCACTATGAATCCTTCACTCACCTGACTCAATCGATCCTGGCTATCAATAATATCGATAAACAGCCGCATGCGATCGTCGAGGATCTGGAAACCGTTTCTTGGCTGCAGGAGGAGATTCTGGACCGCCTCCCGGATGCTGCCGGGAGTGGTGCTGCACGAACTACTGTCGTCGCTGGCAAAGCCGTTCTGCAACTGCTGCTGCTGGTGTTGCTGCTGCTGGTGTTGCTGGTGGGGCAGGTGTTGCAGGTGTGTCGCCTGCTGCTGCTGCAACTTCAGCTGCAACGAGTGCTGCCGCAGGGCCTCCGAGCACTTGCGCAAATAGTCGTAGGAACCTTTCGATTTGTACTTGTCGGCCATGGCCTGGAAGCTGTCCAGGATCTCGTTGAAGTCGGTGATCATGGGCGCGGTGGAGGGCGTGGTGGTGGCACTCGAGGGCGTGGTCACCGATCCCAGCGAGCTGTTCGACTTGCTCATCACCATTTGCTGCAGCTTGGGGGAGGTACTGTACGGCGAGCTGGTTATGACCCTGAGTTCCGTGGTCAGAGAGCTGTTGCCATTGGCGGCCAGGTTCTTGAGGCTGTTGCTGCTGGCTGAGCTGGGCACAGCCCTGCTGGGGCTCAGGGCCTGCAGATCCTCGCTCATCAGCCTCAGATTGTCCGAGATCTGGTGGAAGCTCTCGGAGGTCACCAGGGAGTGCTCCCGCTGCTCCAGTTTCCCGCTGCTGCTGCTGGGCAGAATGCTGCTCTTTGGCCTCCTTCGGGTGGGCAGGCCGTTTGCCTGGCCATTGACTGCCCCCACTCCTTGTCCAGGTGTGGCTGAAGCCACTCCCACACCGCCGCCCGGCGTGCCCGATGTCACGTCTGGCATCTGCAAGGGCTTCGATATAAACGAGTCCAAGGTCTGCGAGCTGGTCATCTTGGGCTTGTCCACGCTCTCAGGTATTTTATTGGCGCGTATCGCATCGAGGAACTGCCTCAGCTGATCCGAGGGCGTGGGCGCTGCCTCAGGCTCCGTCTTGGCAGGCGCAACAACACTGGGAGGAGGGGCAGGACCAGCACCAGGTGTCGCTGCATCCGCGCCATTGCGCTTCAGGGTGGAGGTCGGCTTGAGCACATCCTCGGGCATATGCTGCTGGTACTCCTGCCGCATGCTGCTCCGAATGTTGTCCAGAAAGAGTCGCAGCTGATTGGAGGGCGTCTGGGCCTCATTCGCCTGACTGGTGGAGAGCGAGGCCAGGGACTTGCTGACTATCTCCGGGGAAATCATGTTCGGCTGAAAGTTGCCCGTGGCCCCATTGTTGCAGGTCGTTGGCGCCAACAGATTGAGATTCGTCTGGCTCTGTTTGGCCATTTGCTGTTGCCTCTTAAGCTCGGACAGCAGCTTGGCCTGCTCCGAGTACTTGCGTACACTTTCGGTTATGGTCCTCAGCTGCTCCGAGTAGGCCCTGAGCTGGTGCTCCAAGTACGCCTGATCGGGGGCAGGCGCCGCGTAACTCATTGGCCTGGCTGGATCGCCCTTTGGGCCGTTCTCCGTCTCCTGGCCGCCGTGGAAGCTAATAGAATGCCGCATGGTGTTCACCTGACCTCCTGCCGGACTCATGAGCATGTTGTCAGCACTGTTGCTCTTCTTGGGACTCTTTTGGCGGGACAGTGTTCCCCCATTTGTGCTGCCCGTTCCGTTGGGAAAGCGCCTCAGGGGAATGGGCGGCGCTTCCGTGTGGACACCGCCATTGAAACGATCCAAGCTCCTGGGCCGCTGAGTGCCGTTGACATTGAGTTGGCCATTCAAGCCTGACTGTTGCTGCTGTTGCTGCTGCTGCTGTAGGGGTGGCCTGGGCGTGCTCTGCGACCGGCGAGGAACCACCGGTGCAACCGCAGGTTTCCTGTGCAGCGGCACCGGCGGAGCAGGCTGTCCGTTGGTGGGACTTTGCCTGTACTGCTGAAAGAGAGCTGCATACAGGGCCTCCTTGTCGCCACTGCTACCGCCGCCGCCGCCATTTGCTGTGGCCGCTGCCGCCGTGACCGCGTTGCGCAGCTGCTGCTGCTGGCGGGACAGTTGCAGCAGTCGCTGCTGCTGCTGGGCATTGTAGTCCACGAAGCTGGAGGCAGCTGCCCCGCCCACTGCGATGCTGTGGGGTCTCTGCTTCAGACCACGTAATCGCGACGGCTCTGCGTACTCGGGCATTTCGTAGTTGCCCGAAACTGTCGCTGATATTGCTGTTTGTGTTGGAATCGAGGCGGACACGCTGGGCGTGGGCGCCACCTCCGTGGGCGAGGGGCTGTTCAGGAAGGGATTGTTGCCCTTGAGAGCGATCGGCTGGGCGGCCCCCGGCAGTCCGGAGCTGGGCAGCATGCTCGTCAATTGCGGCGGCGGACCGGGTGAGCTTTGCAGCGTTTGCTGCAGCAACTGCTGATGCTGATGTTGCTGCTGTTGCTGGGTGCTGCCGGGATACATAAGCGATTCGCTGATGTGCAGGTCCAGTTCGTGGGCGTTGGGCTTGGCGTAAATGGGATTGGGGCGTGTGGGGGGCGTGGCAGCCGCCGGATAGCCGGTAATGCGAAAACCATTCATGTTACTGGATGCCTGCTGCTGTTGTTGTTGCATCTGATGTTGCTGGTGCTGCTGCTGCTGCTGGTGTTGTTGCTGTTGATGTTGCTGTTGCGCAATCTTCGCCGTTATTGTCGTGGTCATGGCGCATTCGTTTCCTTTGACTCAGCCATGAACTGTGCGTTTGCCAATCAAACCGTCAATCAATCAATCACTCGGACGGGGGTATTTATTTCTTTCTTTTTGACATTCAATTTAATTGCACTTCGAGGTGCAACTAGTGAAGAGTTATTTGATATATCCTGGACACGCACAGAGAATTTATTATTATATTTATTGTGCAATCGCGGGAGCAATAGGGGTTACTCTTTGGATTGCAAGAATTTTCTCGGTTTCATAAACATATTGTGTTATTTAATCAGATAGTTTATTTGATAGTTTGTTTTTAATATTATTTTTGGCTACTTAAAGGTTCATATCCGTTCATATTCATATTACAAATTGAGCCTTAAAGGCATTCGAGGGAAAGATAAAGTATGTATGAGGTTATTTATTTTATTTGTTGCGGAAGTTGTAACAAATTTGATTCTAGATGTGTAACATATTTTCTAACTTTAGTACAGATTTCTCAGTTTGACCCAATTCCCAGCAAATAATTCTATTAAATAAAGCGATACAAAATCTCAGCAATAAAAACCCACCAATTAGTTCAGGCGATAGAATTTAAAATGTACAAATCCTCAAGGATTTAAATTGGCACAAATCCAAATTGCCATTTCCCAAAACATTTCGAAAATATCAGCTAAAATACCTGATGGCAGAACACCAGAAGCAAAAGGGAAAGCCAGGAAAATTCCGGAGAATTTTCGCCAAGTTGACCAAGAATCTTTGCTAGCCTAAAATGTTTGAAAACTTAAATTTTAGTTTCTGTGGTTGCTTTGACAAAACTATTTATGACAATGCGTGTGGCCTGCAAAGGGACGTGGTGACCCCAACGGCAAGCCTTTCACTACCACTTTTCACCCCCTCCACGTGTCAGCACAGAGGGAAAACAATGGAATGGAAAACATTTACACGCTTTAGAGCGTAAATACGCCATAAAGGGAAATGAGCGACAATGATCCCCCGAAGGAGACGGGGAGTTGCGGCGGTTGGTTGTTGTTGTGTGGCTTAGAACTCGAAACAAGCATAAATATTTAATAAAAAATGCGCATAAATTATAAAACACAAATTCGAGCTGAAATAAGAAAACCAACAAATGAATGCGGCCGAAGGGAAAATGGCTGGGAAAGCGGAAAGGACGGTTGAAACAAGCCATGAGGGAAATACGCGCGAACATGTAACCAAATGCACATATGAATATGGAGATAAAGCGATGGAGGGCTCAAAGGAGCGGACGCGGGAGCGAGTTACATGCGCCGAGTGGGTAGATTAATTTACGTGGCAACTGTATTTGCACTGCCCGAAATTTAAAATATTTAATTAAACCTTATCTTCAAAGGATGTGGTTCGTGGTGTTTTTAAGGTACAAAAGTTCCCTCCTTGGCATTAAATTCTGAGAGAAATCGCATAATAGATAAACATTTATTAATTCTAATTACGATAAATAGTAGGTATAACAAATGTGATATCTATAAATACCTAAAAAACATAGTTTTGAGCCGTCTTTACTAATATTGAACTTACGTTTACCTTGAATTTAATTTGCATACCCAAGTACATGGCTCATATTTGCCATTTAAAAGATTTTATTAAATGGTACTTCATCTCCGGCTGACATTTTATTACTCCGTTTGGCATAAGCTAATGCAATTTGGTTCAAAGACAAACACTCGTGTCATCGACATAACTTTAGAAATTTCAATTAATTAGTTTGAATTGGAAATTCGACAAGTACTCCATTAAGGTGTTTGTGATTGATGGTAAGGTAAATTTACTGCATATTAATTTAATTATTTGCGAAATGTTTTCGATATAAGAGCAAACAAGATGAGACATTTTTGAGCTGTGTAAACGCAAGCTAGCAAGACCTGCATCATGGCCCGTGATGCACTTTGTCAACTCGTCATGCTACGTGCTCAGCTGTCTGAACCCGGGGTCCTGGGACTTCCCCACATCCTTTCTATCCCCCGCCATCCCTGCCCCGCTGTGGTTTATGGCCAGCTGGTGAGGCAGGGACAGGGACAGAGACACTGACAGAGCTTCTTCTTCACGTGGCGAGTGTGTCAGTGTGTTAGGACGACGAAGGGCTGAGCTGAGGATGGCAAAAGTAACTTGTATCAACACTTTAGCACATGCATAGCAAACTGAAGAGACCCACTTTGCACACACATGACAGCACTGCTAGAAATAGCTCACAACTTTTAAGATATTATCTAAAATAATAATAAATAAGGGTACTATGAATTTCAGACCAAATAGGATAAGTGTGTGATCTGACATATAGTCAAGTCTCGATTACAGAGTGTTTAAATCAGAACAAGAAGAACAAGCCATAACGTAAGTATAAACTGAATTCCTAATGATTCCTGTTCGCTATATTTATTTATTTAAATTATTTTTACATGTTACAAGTACTCTTTTCTCTTGGTGCACACACACCTGCTGACCCTCTTGGAGCATTGCACCCTGCAGAAGCACTGGGCACACAAAATACCAGCCATCGTCTTGACATATTTGGGTTAGATTTGCCTGCTCTCGCTCATTAGGAATTCCAACCAAATTCTCAGAGTCTCGCAGGCTGGCTTCTGGATTTCTCCGCTTCTCAGCTGCTTCCCCTGGACGGCTTCTCTGCTAATGAACATAACTCTCAGAAGCTCGCAACGTCTGACAGACAGCAGGGAAGTTTTCGGTTTGTTTGTGTAGGTTTTAAATTAATGACAGCATATTTACTTGCGGTCCCAGAAAGGGGAACGCAGCTGCAGCTGACCAGAGCAACTTGAAAATAGATTAACAAAAATTAATGTTATGCTCGGTTTCCAGTTCTCCGATGCGGAATCAGGTCCTGGTCCTGAGCCCTGGAAATTAAATAAGATGTCCTGTCACTGTCACGAACCCTGTGTTTGTTCTCCAGTCGTCTTCCTGTTGTGTGTGTATGTGTGTGTTTGTGTGATGAATCTCCCCGGCTCCTTCGGTCTTTATCTCTCCTGCGCTGTCTGGGCAGGAATTTGATTTAATTTGCGGCAGCGAGTGTCTCGAGATAGGACGGAGAATTTCTATCTGGGCCCTGCTCTCATTTGTTTGCATTGTTGTTCGTGGTTTGTTTAGAAAGCGAACTCGGAGTTGGCAAAGATAAATAGCCGGAGGAAAGCCCTTTTAAAGAAATATTCTTCAAATTACTAGAGCTTGATTGCCACGCAGAGAACAGTTGAGGTTTTCCATTAAATATCAGAAAACATTTTTTAAACACACCTAAATGTTGCTGTTTGTTTATATTACATTCTACTTGTATTGTATCTTAAGTCAGAATAACTAATGTTCTTTAAACTTTTACTAATCATGAGTGTCCTTCTTGACCGTAATGATAGGTGTGTAGGACTTTCCCCAAACCCAATTATTAAATTTTCAACCAGCCAAAGGTAACCGCATCTTTTGCTAACAACACTCGACATAAATTAATTAAAAGACAACAAATTACCCGGACTCAAGGCGGTGGGAAAACCTCATTCAATGATTTTCAATTAGTGCTGAAACCTAATCAAACTAGCAGCAGCGACGTCTGACCACAGGGCGGTTACACGATGAAAAGGGATAAATTGGGGATATGGGAAAAACTGCAGAGGAGGAAAAGGAAACCAAAGCAAATCCGCAAAGCCGAGGGACGTTTCATTTAGGAAACAAAACAAAAAAACGATCGACTAAGTGGAAAACCGCAACGAAAAAAGAGAGCTAAAATCCGCAGCATTCAAAAGTGAAAAGCTGCAAGAGCAACACAAGCAAACAGCGATAACAAATGAACAGGACAGGAGAAGGAGAAGGAGTCAGAGGACTCGCAGCTAGAAAAAGGACTCCACTTGTACTACACGCCATGGGCCAGGCTCAAACACTAAACAAATAGACATGATAAATTAAAAAAGCAGAGAGCAAAGCAAGAAAGGAGAAAAAGCTGAATGAAAAGCAAATAACGCGACGCATTGCACACGCAAAGCTCAAGAAAAGATTACAGCAACTCCCCGCCCAACAAAGGGGGCGTGGCAGGAGCGGCGGTCGATGTGTGTTAAGTGGCATGCCCCAAAGGCGTCAAGAGGCACGCAGGATAAATAACAAAACGACACTGATAGAAGCCAGAAGCGAATGCGCTGGGAAATCCTCTAGGAAGGCAGGGGCTGTCTGGGTGGGCGTGGCCGCTGAAAGGGGCTCCTGCCTGTGTTTGGTTAAGCCTTCAAGCAGGTGTTAGCGCGTTTGAAATGCCAGCGATTTGCAATTTGCATAGTATGAAATATACTAAAGTTTTCTTCTCGCCGTAAGCTTGTCGATGTGTTCAACGAGATAACAGGAGAAGGGACAGAACTATAGGTATATATGATACAAAAATATTATTTAATTATATTCAATATATAAAACCCCTTTAACTTATTATAAATCCACCATATTACTTGTTTTTCAAAGATACAAAACCGCAAACATTATTAAAATCAATAGAAAACTTCTTTAAATTGATTGGAAAACATACGCTCAATAAAAACATTTAAAAGAAAGACTTAAAGCAAATACCTGCAATCTGCAAGCTCTAACCAACCACCTGCCAACCCTGTTTGCTCGGCAATTTATCAACACGACACCTTCTGGCCAATAGACATGGCCAACATGGCTAATACTAACAAACCGATGGACAGCTCCGACCTCCATGGCTATATACCATGCCATGCAAACACCCAGGAAATACGCAGCCAAGTGAGAAATGAAGACGAGTTAGTTAAGATGGAGGAGATGGGATAAAAGGCAGAGAGGGAGGGAGAGAGAGCCATGAAGGGAGCTGCCGAAGGATAAGCCCGCTGCAGTCACCTCAAGCCATCTGGCGAGGCTCCGGCGTGGGAGGGATGCCTCCTGCAGGACGACAGCATAAATCAGGATATATACATATAGAAGCGGAGTGCGGCGCGACGGAGGGAAGCGATAAAAGACAAAACTGGCCAAGGAAACCGGTCCGAAGGCAGGCGGCAGCACTAATTGAAAAGCAAGGTAGAATTAATGGCTAGGGAAATGTAAGCGCTCCATAAACTTTTTCCTGGCAAAAAGGGAAAACCCTGGCAAACGGCACGAAGAAAAAGGAAATTCCGAACTAGAACGTAACGGTACTTAAGTTGGCCAATTTGGAGACCGCACAGTCACCGCATCTCTCCTTCCCGTTTTCTCCCTAATTTTCCATTTCTTTCTAGCCTCTGTCCGTTTCCCTCCCATTCCCCGCCCCTGTCCACACGAATAAGCACCGAAATTAGTTTTTTCGGTTAGACAATTTTATTAACATTTAATTGAAATAACCAAACAAGCAACAAATGAGCTGCCACAGGCCATATCTGTGAATACAGTGCGTAACGGGGGTGTAAGGGCAATTAACAGGGGATATAAAGTGTGCGTATTGAGTCAAATTTAGTTCTTTGCGATATTTTTACTTGTAAATTATGAAGTACACAATTATTATTATCAGAGTCTCATTAAATTAACTAAGAATAACTGATCAAATCTTCTTAATTATAATTTTTGAGAAAGCTGAACATTTGCTTTATGATAAACTCTAAAGGGATATCCAAATGTTATCTTTGTAGCCAAATACCAATTTATTAACCCCACAATTAATGAAAGGCTTTCCAATGCTACAGATATAAGCATATTGAGAACAAGACCAGCCTTATACTCCTGAAACCCACTGTCTGGCCTGTCTGGGAATTAACACCCATTTACGCTAGTTAATAACACAATCAAGATTCCCGTACGAAGGAGGGGAGCATCGGGGAGATAGTCTCCGTTCGGTTTCGGGCACTCAACTGAAAAGTTTTAATCCGCTAAAAGCCAGCCGAAGTAGGATTATGGGCTTTTGGCATGCCAATGATACGCTTGTTCCACTGTGGCATGTCTTTGTGTGTACGTGGTTGGGTCCGTCCCGTATATGCGTTTTATGATGATGAAGGTGTGAAAATGGGAAAAGGTGTGTGTGTGCGGGTTATAAAAAAACTTTTAACGGAAGTTATAAATAAAGAATAAAGCAGCCGAAATGAGTTAAAGAATTTCCAGCAAAACTTAAAGTTCAAGGAGAAACTCGAAGGAATAAATAATTCGAAGCCTTGGAAAGCTATAGCCCGACTAGATAAATCTAATTATGTGCATAATTCTTCTTTGGCTCGCAGCTAGATAATTCAAAAGCCTCGCCTCCGGGCGAATACAATAAAATATATTACGTATACGCACTGGGGGACCCGAGTTATGACAATTAGGCTCGAGTGCTTTACGGCCACCACCGCCACCCGGCCCCCAAGAAATCATATAATAATCGTAACAGCCATCTTGATAACGACTCAAGTTCAAAAGAACCATAAGCGAATTTAAATGCCATTCGAAGGCCTTTTTACGCCCGACACATTTATTTATTTATGTGACCGTTTCTCGGGGATCCTCCTAGCCGGACATTAAAACTCGATTATTTTCGATAATAAAAGTTCGGGGACGAACGTGCAGCGAAAGCAAATAGCGAAATTCTAAACTTTGGGAACAAGGAGTGGCAGCTATGAAGCGAAAAAACATTAAAAATGGGAGTATCGAAACTCAAACTATTTATGAAGGAGCCAACACCTAATTGAAAGGGTGGTCCTGGTGGCAGGGCTGAAGGGAATTAATTTCGGGCAAATGGAAATGTCGGAAAAACTTTCTTTCATACCATTTCAATTTACTTCCACTGGTGCTGTGAGAAACTTTTTTGCTGGCGCAAATAAAATCACAATAAACTAATTGAATTCAGCAAATCGTTTTCCGTGGAAGCGACGGGAATGCGAAGTGTGTGTCGAAGCTGTGCGCGAAATTAATTCAATTGACTAACAATAATAATTTGCACAATAAAAACGGCAACAATTGAATGAAGCAAAGGCAAAAACTTCTCGAGATTTAATCACACACACACACACACAAACAGAGAATGGAAGTTTCACACGGACCAGCTGCTTCTACGTGATTTCCTTGAAGGTCCTGTGCGCCCTCACTGATGGCCGAGGCAAAAGTTTCGTTAACTTGTTGTCGTAAAATTAATGAATTTGTTATGCAAAATCAACAACTACCAGCAAAGGAAAATAGCAACAATAACTGTGGAAAGTGGAAAGTCCAATAACAAAGTGTTTCAAACAAATTAAAAGCAAAGGGATTTGGCAGGTAGAGCAGCTGACAGGATGGCCAAGTGAAGTTTAACGCTGACAGCGGATGGATGAGCGGAAAATGACTGCGTAAGCCAGTCCTTGAGAGTCTTGCATATTACAAACAGAGAAATAATAGTTAGTAAATACATAACATTATAAAAACCTACTACGTTCTATTCATAACAGAAACCATCGATTAACATCACAGAGACCCATTCAAAAATTAAAGTATTTTATTTTTAGGGTTGCTGTTCCCAACTGGAATTCCATTTTATGTAAGATTATGGAAAATTTTCGTTAGATACTCCCTAGCTGCAACTGTAACCGGAGTTCAATGCGGCGTATACGCAATATCAAGTGAAAACCACTTGAACAAGCACATAACGACAAGTTTCCTTTTACTGGCTTTCCCCTTTTCTTCTTCCCCTCTTTTTTTCTGGTTTTGGGTTCGGTTTTGGTTCTCTTTGCAAATAACCTCGGGCACGTTTCTTGGCTAACTGCTTACAAGTCCGGCTCGGGATGAGGCTCTTCACTCCCTGCCAGTATCTGGCTTGTACATTTCATTTTTATACGGCGGCAACAATGGCAGCCCTCCCTCCCACTTCCCCTTGTACAACACTTAAATCCCAATTCGTTTCGGGTGCAGGAATCACAGCTCAGTCGACGGTGAGGGGAGCTCTTACTTAACATGCATGTATGGATATTTTATTGATACGCAACTGTGAGTGCCGCTGGGCGATTGGACACAGGAACGGCAGTGGGGGAGAGCTGGGATGGGTGTGTGAGTGTGAGTGCGGGAAATAAAAATGAAAATGTGTTGCGAGGCCTTTAATGCGTTTCGCAAGCATTTCGGGTCCCTTTGCCTCCAGGAGTCTTACGCACACACAAAAGTGGAATGGCCCAATAAATGGCCATTGGCCAAGGAGCAGAAGTGGGATCACACTCGTGGAGGGAGCTCTCTCCCTCTCGATTTTCCGCTGCAGTCATCTGGGACTCACAGCCGCCGGCCAGTCACACGGAAAACTCTTTGAGTTTCCTTTGCCATCACCCGGCCTTTTCTTTGTTTTATAACTCTGTTTTTTTCTCAGTAAGCTCAAACTAAAAGCCTTCAAAGATTTTTTCAGGAAATATTCTTAATTTGTAAAGTAAATAATTTGCTTTATATGCCTATTTCAACCAAATCACTTTCTTTCTTTTTATAAGTGATTAAAAAGTTTAGGAATCGGTTTACTATTTTTCTAAATATTTCCCAATGCTTCTGTTAGTGTATCTAAGCTTTCATAGTCTGGTCAAAATGTTTTAACACTCTTTTCCCAATTTTTCCAGTCTCATGCGTCAAGAGTGTTCATTCATCTTCCTTCGCTGGGATTTCTGTACCGAGTCGGCTACAACAATCAATAAAATTGAAGATTTGCCTTTTTCGCTCAGCCACACAAAAGTCATGCCAGCTGCTGCCCAGATTCGTCCTCCCATGTACATATCCATATACAAATATATATATATATATATATATTGAAGAAAGGGAGACAAGGGAATTTGCAAATGCCGACTGATTAATGACGCAATAATTGTTGGCACACGCAGCCTGAGCGATGGCGATGGACGGTCGAAATGTATTTAAGTTCCTGTTTTGTTTCGGCCAAAGGCAACAAAGTGCTAAAAAATTGACTTTGTGGAAAAGGCGGCAACAGCAGCAGCAGGGCCGGGCCCGGTCCTGGGCCGTGGGATCAATGGATGCTTGTTGTTCGGGCCATTTGATAGGATTATTATCGTGTTCTTAGCCCTTTTGGCATTTGATTTTGCGGAAAGCTTTTGTCCGCTCCCCAAAGTTCCGTTTCGTTACATTCAATTTACCAAATTGCTTGAGTGGCAAATGGAAATTTCAACTATTTTCCCCATCGGTTTTTCTATTAACGGGTCGAACTCTCGGGGGTTCGAGCTTGGGGCTCCTAATGATGATTTATACTGGCTTTGGGCTTTGAATTGGTTGGTTAATTAGGCCAGTTAAGCGGCTGCTGCCGGGCTTTCGAATGAATCTCAATTTCCTCAATGATAACTGGCACTTTAAATGGTTTTCTGATTGGAACTCATTGAAAGGCATCCCAAAAAATGGTGTTTTGGGGTAGGTTTTTCCGTAATTTCTTCACGGAATCAAATATGATCGGCAGATGATTGGGTTCTGGCCTAATCCCTAGTGATATAAACGAGCGAAAACCAGCTGCCCTGGCTCATTTATATACATTTATATACATTATCCCAGAGAGCGTAAACAAAGCGTAATTAGCAAAGAAAGCAGGCGAAGAGATAAAGGGTGGGCGTCCCGTGAAGGTGTTGAAAATTATGCATAGGAGAGAAAACGGAAATGAAGTACAAATTTCCTAGCTGCTGCTGCGATTTATGTTGGCCAGGATCCCCGGATCCCTGAAGATATTTTCCCAGGTACGCTGCAGGCACAGGTTGCCAGGCGCGCTAATTTGCTAAGCTCGCTTACACATTGGAACCGGGTAAGGTCCCCCAACTTTCCCCCGGGGGAGATCCTGGCAAAGGCTTATGCGGTATTATCATTAGAATTTAAATTGCCTTTCGCCGGAGTTGCTGTTGCTTTTGCCTTTGCGTCGTTAAGGTAAGGGCAAATAATTTGTGGCGCCACCGCTGCCATATTTTTTATGAGCTTATTTACCCTTCTGCCTGGGTCTGGGTCTCTAATTTAAGCTCCTTTCTTTAAGCTCTTTTATCTAACTGAATATTTAATTAACCGCACACCGAGAGTCGCCGAAAGGAAAGTGAAAACCGTGAAAATGTGTACTGAACTGACAGCCCGAAAAAAAATAAGAAAGAAATACAAGAATTGGGTTAAGCCAACTGCATCTGAAAATATTATCCAAGCTGGAGAAAAAGTTTCTTAACCCAGGGAAAACTTTCGCTTCTCTGATGATTTTTTCTACAGTTTTTATCTTATTTAACTTGTATTATCTTGGAGCCCGATAAGCCCTATCTGGCATGTGTTCTGTGTGGCTCGCTGCGGCTGCTGCTGGCATTTCCAAATAGTTGTGAACTTTATCACAACAGGACGGGGCACAATCGTCCGAGGAACCCCGAGCATCAGCGCCAGAGAGTCACCCACATTCTGAGGTTTCAATACAACCTGCCTGCTGCCCCTCAGCCACATGTCGCTTATAATTTGCTGTAACTTCTGGTCCTCAGTAACTGACATTTTTTGGCTTTTGCGGTTCGTGTTGTGTGCCCGCTTTTAAGCTAATTTGGCCAACTGAAAACAACCAAAAATGGGGAAATGTATATAGAAATATGGCTCTAAGGCCACGCGCACACTGGCG
>JAEIIL010012807.1:0-34927 GCA_018905715.1 Drosophila lini | reverse complement strand
CGACGCAGTAAGTACCTATCTCTCTATTCCGTGGGGGCTCGTCTCCGTCTACGAAAACCTGTTGAGTGTATACTAAACCTATATCTATGTATGACTAGCCAAAAAGTCCCAATTTCAAGTGCAGCGAAAACTGGAACTGACGATGGAGGAGGGGGCCAACTGGTCAGGTGATCGCTGATCAGTGATCCAAGGAGCTCGATTGGGACCTTGGCTCTGCGCTAATCGCTTTAACAACCCCCTCTATCGATGGGGTTCAACGATTGACTCTATTTTTGGCCAGCATGTTGTGCTGTTTACCACTCGTAGTTGCAATTAAATGGATGTTTCCATGCCCGCACGTGAAGTGCATGCCCCGAGGAAGGCAAAGAGGGATCGGGTACCATAGATAATAAAGCAGCAATGTTGACACATGTATTGGAAGTGACACAGGTGCAGATAATGAGCGGACGATAAGCTCCCGTCGCTTTATTAACACATTGGAGGTCGGGCCATGGTAAATATTATCATTCCCGGTGGGAGTGCACACTTGTAGGGAGCTGCTGGGGGCCCCACTGGTTGGGAGATCTACCTATAAATAGTCGCAAGGCGATGGAAATCTTCTGTCTTGATCTCGGCTCTAATTAAATTTCGCCCTGTTAACATAAATTTTATTTGCTAATTGGATTAATTTGTCCAGCACTACTTCACGATTTTGTTAGTAATTACTGGCTATATAAAGACTGTGATATATAATTGTTATTATTATTATAAAGTCTCGGCTGCCAGACATTAATAGGGATATGGGAGGGTTTTCAACCATCAGATTTTATTATTTCCATATTTTGGAACAAAAGTAACTAAAGGCCTTCCTGAGACAGTTCTTCATTTTCTTGTCTAAATTGGTCAGCTTTTTATTATAAAATCAATATAAAATAATAGACAAATCACGCGTTAACTTAAAAGCAAAGAGTACAGTCCAACAATTAGGAAACTTTTAATTTAAGATAATAAGTTGTTGCAATTCTTGGAATATCTCTAGGCCACCCTTATCTTATCTTAGGTCCAAGCGGAAATTATAATCGGAAGCTTTTTATTAATTCCTTTATCGGTGGCTTAAGAAATTAAAAAGGGTATTTCATTAATATCGATCAGCGATAAAATATAATGTATTTAAATGGACTTTCAGTCTAAACCTGAGCTGTTTAAAGAACCGGATCATTTGTTGTTTTTATTTTGTATTTAAAAATTAAAGCGCATTAGCATCAGAATATAATGCATGTCTAACAAATTGTTTAGCGTGATGTTAAAATATCAGGCATTATCGCATGCAAATCAGGTTTTGTAGGCATTATTCTGGCACCTATTGGCATAAATAAAGTGAATTTCGTGCCGCAATATTTGCAGGCAATCAATTATCCTGTTGCTCCTCCTGGTGTTGTTGGCTGACTGGGTGTGTTCTTAAAGTGGGCGCAGTTAAGTCAAGTCCAATCTCATGCAATTACACGAAAACGCTGTTGACACGGCACATGCCACTACCAAGTCCAAACCCAAACGCAAACGAAAGCCCCAAAGCAACCCCAAAACTCGAGTGTGTTTGCTTGCCGGCATGCCCATCAAAATGAGCGATTATGTAATAATAACATGATAATCCCACTAACTACATCGTTCAGTCATAAAAAAAGGAAAAAAAAACGGGAATGCGCCACTCGAATGATTTGCTTTTGTTCATCAAATTTTGCTCATAGAAATGTGCGTGCCTATGATTTATATTTTTTCGCTCTATAAATGTATGATCTTGAACAACAAGCCGTTAAGGTCAAAGTCGCGTTTTGTTTTGTGGGTCGGACATTGATTTTTCGCAAAATACGGCTAGTAATTTATGGGCAAAGCGTCAAGCCTTAGACTTCCGTTAATGATTCTGGGTGATATTTATTATTTTCTAAATAATTATAAAAAGTACGTTTAGGGAATGGAAATTTAAGGGCTATAAACTATTTTAAATAAAATACAAGCTATTTGTGAATAAAAAGTTAATGGATATCTTGGAAATTTTATTTACTATTAGAAAACAAACAACAGGTGCTCATTACGGTTTGGATTTTGTAGTGACTTGCGACTTTTTGGTTCTATAAAAAACTTTACTTTGGCATTTTTAGGATTGTTTCAAGCTGACGCTAAGTTTTCCCTGATTTTTATAATAGAATATGTTTCGTATGATACTTTTAGCTGCTTAAGTTGTTTCTTGTTATATTAAAATAAATCCAAAATAAATTTAATAATTTTCCTTTGATTTCCTTTTTAATTTAAAAGCAAAAACTATAAACTGATGGGCATCAAAATATACAGTCGTATGAAAAACTTTTATTTTAGCGTGGGGAGGCAGTCTAGACTCTAGACCTTATCACGGCAACAACCGAATAGCTGATAGAGACGGGAGCTTTGACATTGAGTGTCCGTCCGGGTCCAGCTCCGTAAACTTTACGATTGCGCTGGTAAAATCAATTCAAATCAAATCGAATCAGAACCGTGATTCAAAGCTCACTAAATTAGTTAAATTTTGACTCACTCCTAGATCACTTTCTCACTTTTGCGGAACTCAGAGCTGACTCTTTGTTAATTGCCTTCTTGTTGCACATGCGAGCTAATTTCAAAACGTATGCACAAAGTGTGTATAAATTATACATCTATGTTTGGCTGGCTGTGCGACAAACACGTTTCGCCCAATAGCGAAACCATAAGAAGGTCATAAATATTGGGCAGAAATGTTGGGGATGAGCACGAAAATAAAACAGACAGCGGCCTGCTCTATTGTGCGTGTGGGTGTTCCTATGCTGGGTATATGGAACAGAATAAAATGTAATTAACACATGTCGGCCAGAGAGAGTGACGAAAGCAGCAGTATTACACTTGGAAGGGAAGAGGGAAGTCCCACCAAATCGCACCGAGTGAAAGAGGGCCAGACGGCGGAGAAAGAGGAAATCGAGCAAAAATTATGCAATTAATTTGCCATGCACTTGATCGATGGGCGAAATCCAATTATCTCTGGGTTCTAGGTCCAACGACCTCTGACTTACTTTTCTTTAAGTGACGAAAGTGGCCTATCCAATCCTCGTTATCCTGGCGAGGAGGAGTCTCTCTCCGGTCTCCGCAACACTACAACATAAAACAATGTCCGACGTCAGTCTTGAGTAAAACTTGGGGTAATTTTTTGTTTGCTCCAAGCTCCAAGCTCAGCACGTACAATATATATACACGGCTCCTATATGTGCGGTTTTGGGTCTTTGAATTTTCGGTTTTTGGTTGGTAGAACAGCGCGAATTCGCCAACGGTTGCTGCTTCGTCTCCGTCTGCCTGCCCAGGAACTCGCGACCGTTCACTTCAAAGCTGTCCGTCGGACTGGCCAGGGGGAAAAAACTCGAAACTTTTGCCGCCGCCGTCGACTACATCTACATAGTTTTGCGAAGAGAGGAGCGTTTCACTCGGGAACTCAACTCAGCAGAGGTGACGGTGACCAAGCAAGCTCCATGCCGATGCCGCCGCCTCTCACGCGTCTCTCAATCACTTTGGCTCCTCTCGCAAATTCTCGATGCCTGCGCGTGCTCGAAGCTCCCTACCGGCAATGATTTGTTCTCCGGCAGCAAAGCACAAAAAAAAAATCACCAAAGAAGGGCGGAAAGTGTTGCGGAATCGAAATACCTTGTACTCGAGGGGCCCGTAAAATACTTATATAATTTATTTATTTCATTTCTCCTTAGAAGAATTTAATTTATGTTCTTTAGTAAACTTGAAAACAACAAATTAAAACTAAACAAAACTTTGAGAGTTCAAAGTCAATTAACATAAAAGTATGCATCTTTAAAAAAATAATTTAAGACAGAAAATAATATGTGGCATCCTTTTGGAAACCTAAATCAAAAGCGAATTCTGTGGCCAACCTGACCTGTTCAATGTCAAACTGCATTTCCGCCCTTCTGTCAAACTGAATTTGACATAAATCGAAACTCGAAAATGGGTGTATCAAGTTGTCTTTTTTTCAACTGTACTAATCGAATGTACTTCACGAGTACCCGGTATTGGTAGCAGCAACCGAATCGCACTTTGTCCTAGAGACAAAGCCCGCGCGGTTGTTGTTTTTGTCACCGGATGCCGGCGGCGCAAGAGAACTTTCTATTGACATTGCCAGTCGGTCGAAGGAGCAAGCGAAAGAGAGATAGCGACAGAGAGAGCAACAGCTGTTTACCGGCCCCCGAGAAACTGCCATTGAAAACCCTTCAAACCGCTTACATGCACGCTATTTTACCTCCAGGATTACTGCAAATTTGTAAATTGTGAATATTAAAATTTTAAAAGAAGTCCAAAATTTTGAAATTTCAAATATTAAAATTTTAAAACCGGTCAAAAATTTAAATTAATATGATATATAATATAACATGACTGGGGAAAAGAAAAGCCTGCTGTTTCGAGTTTTTGTTTAAATAACTATAAATAAATAAATAAATAAATAATAAAAAGTTTGATATCAACATTATATGGAAACCAAGGGCAAACTAAGCCGCAAGAAACTGATGCATGACTTCGTAAACTTGGCAACCAACATAAAATATTACGATCTTATCCTAGGATTGCTCTATATTTCATTTCGAAATCTTAACAGAAAACACCCTTGTTTCTCCGACTGCACCCAGGTACGCAAAGTAGGCGTCGACGAGGGATCACATCCTAACCCCTGATATGTTTGTGGAAACTTTTTGAAAATTATGGTTTGTATGTAAATACATATGTATGTATATGTTTGTATGTATGTTGTGGAGGTAATTGGAATGCTCAGGCTATTCAGATCGGACGCGTGCGTCGTCAAAAGCTTATTATATCAACAGCCGGTGTGTCTACCTCTGTAGAATCGTATGACTCCAAATCGCTGTCCCGATGAGATCCGAGATTCGGCGCCATTTCGAGCGAGTGAGAGTGGAGAGAGAAGAGTCAGCGCCTACGCTCTCTGTTATCGCCGGTATCAGCTGGATTTTGTCAAAGCTCCCTCTCTTGAGACTATATATTTAGGCTGCATAAGTATATGTGACACGTGTTATATGGAAGGTTTTTTGAGATTTTTATTTTTATATTGCGGCACGCGCGTCTTTGGCAATAAGAAATTATTGCCTTATCAGAGGCGGGCTGGCCCAACTGGAATGATGTTGCGTATGGGCGAAGGCAGATATACATAAACATATAGCGATAATGTCTAAATGATTCCGTGTTTATCTGTTCTTAGGAAACTATGTTAGTAAGTTCGCAGGATGTAGTCCAAAAAGGGACATTTAAAAGGCTAAAGGAGTTATATACCTAAATATTAAAGGTATCCTATTAAACTTAAAGTCCACTGCAATATGTCGAACTTACTTTTTGAAATTTTAACTAAACGTGTACTCAAAAAAATTAAATCAATTGGTCAAAATTTGTATTCGAAAATGGGTCATAAAAATGTCGCTATTTTGCCGGCTAGAAAAATCTATTCAAAAGCCTCTTCAGTTCTAGAACTTTGAACCCCAAGAAATACGAAAACATAAAATAAAAAAATATAAGCGCTAGCTCAAGATTAGATTAGAGAAATCTAGCAACTAATTGGGACTCATACTATCTATATAAGGAAGATTCCACACATCTGCTGTTGGAATATTGTGGTTTGCTTTCGTATTGGAGTGCTGATAAGAAGGGCCACGCCTCCGTCTGAATGGAAATCTTTCATAAATGTTTAACCTGTTATCAAGCCAGTGCTGTAAATATAGCCAGTCAGAGCTAATTACTGGACATGCCGTATCTTATCAGTACAGAATACCACTCCTCTACTCTGTCTGAATGTGGGTGGGTGTGTTTTGTTTGACTATTTCAAGTTTCTACCTATACATTAAAATATAGGACAGGGTATCGAACAGTCGAACGGTTATTGAAGATCTCAAACTAATAGCTTGGCCTCTCAAAATAAAATAAAAACAGTGGCAGCCTTCTACACGTGCCACCGAATTTGGCACGCCGAATTCTACATGCACACTAGATAAGGTTTAATGGCGATAAAACACTCTTCAATGTACAAATACAATGATACATTGGACAAGGTAGCGAGTTCCACAATTCAAAAGAACCAAATACCTTTTCTTATATTCTTACCAATTTCCTTCCTCAAACAAAACCTATATTAAAATTGGAAAGCAATCTTAATAAGAAATTCAATATAACTTCATTCTTTTCTAGACGCCTGAGGTAATTAATTGGCTTACCCATTTTAGAAAAGTCTTGAAGAAGCTTCCGCAGGACAAAGTCACCCGAGGCCTCGTTATTCCTCAATTCATCTGTGTAAGGAATATCAGGGCGTCTCAACAAGTGTATTCCACCAAGGCGATAGCGAACTCCTTGGACTAACCTTAACAACGCCACAAAACGGACGTAGTTAAGCGGATCAAGGCTCCTTAACCCCAGAAATAAGTTTCTCTGAAAACAATATTGCATTTACAAGCAGATCTAGGCTGTGTCTGGAGATGTGACATCTAGGTTTACGGAATAGTTGATACAACGAACCTGAAGAAAGTTAGAGTGGCGCAGGGAAAAATTCTGAGCAGGATTTCCGATGCGGCATGGTACATTAGTAACCGTGATATTGAGAAGGAGCTCCGGATTCCGAAGATTAGTGACAACACGCTACCGCCTATCCGAACAAGCTTGCACGTCATCCTAAACGTTTGGCGCAAAGGCAACTGAGGCGTACATCTAGAAGGAGGCTGCAGAGGAGTTACCCCATTTACCTGAAATACCGGGTGTTACAAACACGGATTTTTATACCCTGTCAGGGTATTATAAATTTAATCAGAAGTTTCCAATGCAGTGAAAGAGAGATTTCTGACCCCATAAAGTATGTATATGTATATATTCTTGATCAGCAACAACAGCCGAGTCGATTTAGCTATGTCCGTCTGTCCGTTCCTACGCAAACTAGTCCCTCAGTTTTGAATGTATCTATGTAAATGAAACTTTGCAGATAGTCTTCTGTCTACTTTCACTGCTATTTAAGTCGGAACGGGCCGGATCGGACGACTATATCATATAGCTGCCATAAAAACGAAAGGTAGATGTAGGAAAAAAAGTAAAGCTGCGAATGTAAACTATTACTGTGTAAATGTAATGAACGTTTTTATTACTTTGTTATAATTCATATTATATTTAATTTAAATTTATATTTAATTTTATCAAAATGAAATCGTAATATGCTATAGATAAATATATATACATCTATATATATTGTATATATCTCCGGTAACTTTTCTTTTTCATTTGACCAAAGTGAAGAGGTTCTTAATGATCCAATTGCAAAAGTTAAAATACATAGTAGCAGCAAGCTACACTAAAAGAAACATAGATTATTTCTTACCCATTAAAAAACACAATTAAAAAGGTGGAGTTTAAGAATTCGTTGCATACTTATTCAAACGCAAATATCGATAAGTCCCAGCAATCGAAGCGAAAAGCTTTTTTGCTGGCATTATTGCGCTTTCGTAAAACAGCCACACAGTTTCTAGCTTTTGTCGACACTTCCAAAATTAAATTATTTGTTATTGTCGCTCACCCCGTTCGGTCTAGTTTGTCGAGTTTGCCGCGATGTCTATCTATGCCGACGTAGAAAAAGGACCTGCCATCGAGGTGTTCGCCTTGACGGAGGCCTTTAAGAACGATTCCAATCCCAACAAAGTCAACCTCTCGGTGGGCGGTAAGTGATGCATTTCAATTGTGCCTGCAAAAGAGCGTGTGTGCAGTAGCGAGATGTGTGTGTGTGTTACTTACTTGGGTGCCATTGTATGAGGCTCAATTTGCTATCATTTGTTAGTTGGTTCGCCCTTGCACTCCCCCTCGCCGTCGCCCTGGACACCCCTTTGAAATCGTTTCCGCTGCCACCCAACTTTCAGCCCGCCCTCTCTACTGGAGGTCATTTGGAAGTCAAATTGGCATATGAATTGTTTTGCTTTCTCCGTCCTTTGCTGCCCAGATTTCTGCATGTACATACATATATACGTTCTAATTAGAGAATGGCTCTTAAAAAATTGTGTGTCATCTATCACTGAAACTGAACAATAATTGCACTCTAAATAAAATACGGAAGACGAGATATTGTATATTCTTACAAAATCTTGTACATTTTAGATCCTAAATAGAGATAAAAAATAATACAACCAATTAATAAATCTCTAAGGTTTATTTAGTTAACTATTTTTCAGCTTTATCATGTTTTAATAATATTTTTGTTTATTTAATAGATAAATATAGATAATATTTATATCACATATTTTCACATGCTAAAGAAGATATTGGTTTTGAGATAGGAACAGAATTCTTGTTTAAAAAACTTGATAAATTGTTGATTATATTTATTTTTACTATAAATATAATATAAAAACAATAAATTAAATATGTAGTATGTCTTTGGCTTTATTTATCAAAACAAAAACATAAATGTTTTTAAAAGTCAATTGAGCTGAGTATTATCAGTGAAAATAGTCTTCCTTATCATTCATTTGCAATGTCACCCCACCTTGACCCACAAGTTCGCTAATCTGTTTTCCTTGCTAACTATAGGGCATTTCTGGTTCGACTTTCTCCTTCTAAATTCTAGTTGACGTCAGCTAACACAGTATTTGTGTAGCCATAGCCCATGTGTACGACGGATGATAAGCCCCCCACTTGTGTGAGGACTTTTTAGCGAATACAACAAACAACAAGCGCTGGCATCCAGCTACAATCTCGAGGCGAGCCCAAGAGCACCTCTTTTCACCTCTTCCAAATTTATGTATGTTATTGCATAATTTGAATAACAATTCCCACCCAGCGACACTGATAATTATTCTGCTTTTGTTTGTTTGGCAGTCGTTAACCTTTTCAAGCGTGTAAAGTTGATTTTATGTCCAAGAGAAATGAGATGGAATTGAAGTGTGAAAGAAGTTATAAAATTATAATTAGCCACCTAAAATATTTATGCTGATTCTTTCTTGATATATATGTACATTTCATCAGCTTTATTTAGTCTGACGAAAAGCTGAATACTCGAGGGAAATAAAACAGGTTTTTTGGGAGCTGAGTTCAGTGAATGATCTCGACTTCGGCTATTACTTTCAAAATTTCTAACAAGGTTGTTATTCGTTTCGTTATGATTTTTGTTTATAGTCATTGTTTTTTCATGTTTACCCTTTTTCTTGTTTTTATAATGCTACAAATTTATAAATACTACCCGACCGACCAATTCAGTCAATTGGTTTCAAATAACCCGGCGAGCTGCTGCAATAAACGAATAATAAATTTGGCCTAGAAACAATACACAGGAAGGAACACTATCAGATTCCGTGCAGCATTACGGATTGATTAGGCTTGTTAGGTCCGCCAAGATAAGTGTTGAATATTGTACGGATTTTAGCACTTTAACCGATGAATCTCCTTGGACACTTGAGCCAGAAGTGGACTACGATTACGATATTTACTCACATGACCTAATATTTCTTCTTACTTACAGCTTACAGGACAGATACCGGAGTTCCATGGGTGCTGCCGGTGGTGCGCAAAACAGAGATTTCCATTGCAAGTGATGTGTCTACGAACCACGAGTATTTGCCAGTGACTGGTAAGTAAAATAATTTTAAAACAATTAAATAAATAAATACAAATAACAGTGAAGATTTAATTAAGAACCTCCAACTCATCTAATACTACATTTTCTTAAATAGGTCTGGATACGTTCACAAAGGCGGCTACGGAATTGGTGCTGGGTGCCGATTCCCCTGCCATCAAGGAGAACCGCGTATGTTTAATCCTTTCATCAAATCGATAATCTCACCTAACTTATGGTATCCTTCTCGCAGGCCTTTGGTGTTCAGACTATTTCGGGTACCGGTGCTCTGCGTGTTGCCGCAGATTTCCTGCACACCCAGCTGAAGCGGAATGTGGTCTACTACTCCAATCCCACTTGGGAGAACCACCACAAGATCTTCTCAGACGCTGGCTTCACTACGCTCAAGTCGTATCGCTACTGGGACCAAAGCAAGCGTCAACTAGACTTCAAGAACATGGTGGCTGATCTGAACGAGGCTCCCCCTGGTGCAGTGATCATCCTACACGCCTGCGCCCACAACCCCACAGGCATTGACCCCACGCAGGATCAGTGGAAGGAGCTGGCCAATTTGATGGAGAAGAAGAAGCTCTTCCCTCTGTTCGATTCCGCTTACCAGGGTTTTGCCAGCGGAGATCCGGACCGGGATGCCTGGGCCGTGCGCTACTTTGTGCAGCAGGGCTTCGAGCTTTTCACCTGCCAGTCCTTTGCCAAAAACTTTGGCCTATACTGTGAGCGTGCCGGAAATCTGACGGTGGTACAGCAGCATGGAGCCACCAAGGCAGCAGTGCACTCACAGCTAACGCTGCTCATCCGCGGCCAGTACTCGAACCCGCCCGCCTACGGAGCCCGCATCGTATCGAAGGTGCTCAACACACCGGAGCTGCGTACGGAGTGGATGCAGTGCATCCAGAGCATGTCTAGTCGCATCCGCGAGATGCGCACGGCGCTGCGTGACAAGCTGGTGTCATTGGGCACGCCCGGCAACTGGGACCATATCGTTAACCAGATCGGCATGTTCTCGTACACAGGACTGAACGAGAGCCAGGTGCGCGTCCTGATCGACGAGTACCACATTTACCTGCTGAAGACCGGCCGTATCAACATGTGCGGACTAAACACCGGAAACATTGAGTATGTGGCCAAGGCGATCCATGCCGCTGTCACCGGCGCAGCTACCGCCTGTCCGTGCGAAAACAAATTGTAACCAATCAACGATCTGGCCTGAGATTCACTGAATATAACGCCCGCATCAACGATTATCTGTCTGCACCATTAGCATTTACGTCGGAAACAACAGAAATTGCAATTATTAATCGTTAATACGCGGCTTTTACATGGATAAATTATACACTTTAAATGGTATGAAATATTGGAAAGTTTAAACAAATTGAGCACGTTTAATGGCCGTCATGGATATTGGTTAAATATCGATGTTTGGCTGGATAGCTAAATCTTTATTGACTTGTATGTAGTCCTTAGTTACAATGACAATAACATTACTAAAGTATTTCATAATGAATTTCGTTTTAATCAGAAGTGGGATGAGAAATTATACGGGGTTCCTGGATATTTTTAAATTTAAAGAAACTGATAATCCTTGCGTTAATTTTAATTATGTTAATTTGGCAATTACAATTTTTTTAAGGAATATTTAAGCGACATCAAACTTATCGATAACTCGATTGTAAGTCAGCTGTAATCCTTCCTAAAGTGCCATCCCTAAGAGCCAAATTGAAATGTTTATAGACAAAAATTTATAAATACTCGTCTTTTTCAATGGCAGGTAATTCAGTAATACAAAACCATTTAAGTTTTTTAAGATAAAGTGAATTGCTTCCCCCAGCCGATCCGAACAAACCCTCCACTTCGACGCAAGCTGACGAAACGCCACTGTTTCCTCCTGCGAAACCCGGAAAACGAGTAGACTATGGGACAAACAACACATTGGAGCTGCTAGAACGAATACCCAGCCAGGTGGTGGACCTCAAGCTGGACGACGTACTCACGGCGGTAAAGGAGGTGGATAACCTATGCGACTATCCCCGCTGCAAGGCCAAAACGAGCCTGATGGGCCAGGACTGTCAGCACTGCAAGAAGAGATACTGCTTTAAGCACGGCTTGCCGGAGGTTCATGGCTGTGGCGAGGAGATCAAGCGGGACGAGCGCAAGAAGTTCTTGCATCCCAAGCCGGCCAAAACAATCCGCCAAGAGGAGGATGTGAAGAATGCCAAGAAGCGGCTGGATGCAAAGTTGAAGGATATGCAGGTGGGCCGCATGCAGAAGGCCACCGCCGGCGGGAGCGGAGGTTCAAAAAAGAAAAAGGGAAAATAGGGGATTTCTGAAATAATTTATAGTTCAAAAACGTTAAAAGTGCAAAAATAAAAGCATAAAGGTAAATTACACACACAGCCCCACATCAGCTGATATAAACAAAAGTCAGCTGTTTTCCGATGCAAATTCCGAAGCGCAGTTATAGAATTTAAGAACAATGTTTAACAGGGCCCTGATTATCCCAAAAATGGTGGGTTTTACTCGATCAAGCTTCCGAAATGTTCAATATACTCAAGGTCAGTCGCCAGAGCCAAAAATTCGGGAGTATTTCTACTACATCGACCACGAAGGAATGGTGAGTCTGGAATACATACCGGAAAATGATTTTAAAATATTCCAAAAACCTTTTGTAGCTCTTTCTAGACGATGCCAAGATGAAGAACTTCACCAGTTGCTTCAAGGAGAAGGACTTCCTCAAGTTCTTTTTCAACCGTGTGCGTCTGAACAAAACGAACCGATATCAGAGCGATTTTCCTTATATCTCGCTCTGTGGACGCGAAAGGAACTTTATCCGATGCGATGACACGCCGCTTGTGTTTACAGAACAACTGCAAAAGGATGACAACGAAGTTCTTAGCTATGCCCATTCAGGACAAGTGCTTACCCTGCCCTACGAACCCCACAAACTGTACATGGACCCGAGGAATGGAAGGGTCTACCATCCAGCAACACCACAGGTGGGTGGCATCGGTCTGGTTCGCTCCAAGTTGGCCATAGAACTAAGCCAGAACTTTGAGTTTCCGCCTGGCCAGGCATCTCCCACGCACTTTATGTGGAAGGGTGAGCGCTTGAAGCTGGAGAACGACTGGGTTAGTGAGACCCAAAGGTTCCCCATGAACGAGGAGTGTATATAATTGAGTAACTTCACTTGTTTAATATTGAGACAACATTACATTTCGAATTCCTATATCTAGTATATTGCTTTTACTCAATGCTGAGGGGCTTAAACTCGCCCTCCTTTACCCACGAAAGTCCGGTGGCGTGTCCTCCGTTTGTCTGCTGCGACGTGGCCTCCAGTGGCTTGCTCTTGCCTGCCTTGATGCGCTCCAAAACCGGTCCATGTATATCCGGCTGGAACTTTTCGAATACTATATAGTGCGGATCTTCCGTGGGCGGAGTGTCGTAAACGCGGTCCTTGCTCTCTTTGATGTTCTCCTGCACACGGGCGGCGAACTCCTCCCTATTTGTCATCAGGAGTTCGGCAGCCTCGGTGTTTTTCAACATATCCGCTTCAATTCCCCGAATACTGTCCACTGGGTCGGAGAATATAGCCTGCAAGTATTTGAGCAGCTGCCACAGATGATCCTCGCCGCAACGCCACTCCGGGAAGGCGTGACTGATGTCCAAACTGTGGGTGTAAGGGCAGACATGTGGATGCAGTACATCCTGCTGGAATATCACGGTCTAAAAGAGGATTGATTAAGTTATTATTAGGATTCAGGTAGGCACTGACTCACTGGAAGACTTTTGTCGTCGGGAAAACGATCAGGCAACAGAACTGAGAACCGAAAGACACTCTGCGCGTAGAAACCCTGGCGTCCAAAGAAGACACCAAACCACACTGGAAAATTGAATAATTTAGCAAGGGCTACCATGACATTATACTCCTCAATACTAACGCAAGGAGTTCGCGTAGCTGGGTATCACATAAACGCCACTCAACTTCTCCGATTCAATCATTTTGCTGAGAAAAAAAAATTTGTATACACTTTTGCAAACAGTATTTAAGTGCCCACTCACTACTCAGCAAGTATTTTATACTCCTGCTGGATGGTGGTTATCAGTAATTTGTCATCCCTCTTATTGGCATCCAAGTCGAGCGTCATATTTTTAGTACTACTGAAAGAAATAATCTAAACACAAAACTTGTAAAATAAACAAAACGAAGAAAATTGTTTTTATCGAACAGCTGTTCGTTGCAACTCTGGCAAATATGGTAAAAATAAGCGCAGGCTGGTCACATTACTTATTTTATTTTAGCGAGAAGTTTTTCCCGAGCTCTTTTCTGGTGAAAAGACATGTCTCGCATGACTTTTCACAAGCTGAAAAGCTTGGAGCTGAACGGAGAAAAGTGGAAAACAAATTTTAATTTCATTAGAGTGTCCCAAGTTGGGACTCCCAACTGCGCTTTTGCAACTTTTTCAAGCCGCTACGCCTTTTTAGCCCTTTAGAGAGGCGGTCACACTAACCTAAATAACAAAAATAAAAAATAAATTAACAAGCATGCTTTTCAAATCCTGACGAAGCCATGTCTATCACATAAGAAGGAGAGCTTTCAGACAAGCTGCAAGTCATGGAAGTGAACAAGGACGCGGCAAACCAACTGCAGGAGGCGGTACCCGAAGACGACAATAGCAATTTGCCTGTAAAATGCGAGGCAAAGTCTGCTTTTGCTTCCTCTAGCAGCAGCATTACAAATAACTCGGTTCCGGAGCCTGATTTTTACAACAAGGCGCAAAAGTACTGGGCCGAAGTTCCTGCCACAGTCAATGGAATGCTCGGCGGCCTTGGTTACATCAGCGCCATTGATATACAGGGCTCCAATGTCTTCCTGCGCGAGATTCGTGTGCCGGGCACAAAGCTGGCCTTGGACTGCGGCGCTGGCATCGGCAGGGTGACCCGAAACCTCCTCATCCCGCGCTTCTCTCGCGTGGATCTAGTGGAGCAGGACCAGGCCTTTGCCGAGAAGGCTCGTGAGTACTGCTCCTCGGATGAAATGATTTCCGGACAGGTGGGCGAGATCTACAACGTAGGCCTGCAGAAGTTCACGCCTACGCAGCAGTACGACCTTATATGGAGCCAGTGGGTTTTGGGCCACCTCACGGACCGCGACCTGGTGGCCTTCTTTCGCCGCATTAAGCAAGGACTGGCGCCTGGCGCCTTCTTTTGCCTCAAGGAGAACGTAAGCAGCTCGAAAAAGACGGTGGAAGATGAAGAGGACTCGTCGGTTACCCGACCCCTTGAGCAGTATGAACGTTTCCTTAAGGAAGCCGGGTTTCGAATCGTGCGTAAAGTTAAGCAACAAAACTTCCCCAAAGGCCTCTTTCCTGTTTACATGATTGCCTGCAAGACCATCTCCAAGGACTAAATTAGGTACGATTTATCTACGATTATCAGATGTCACAATTACTAGCTAGTCATAAAAAATTGTATCGTTTTTAGCAACGAATAAAGAAGCTTGTACAAGCTTTTAACAGTTCCCTAAATTTCTCAATTTCTATCGATGTTGATGCCAAAGTTTGATTTTGGGAACTACTGTCATGCAAATGGGAGCTGAAAAAACACATTTCTTTAGAGGAGAATTCATAGTTTACTTTTTTAAAAAGAATCGAATGTAGTTCCCTTTTATTATACTTTTCCATAAATAATATCTATATGTAATACGACTGTTTTCAATTTATTTAGCTGAGGAAATGGCCGTGACGCGCTGCTCCACTTTAGCCACCTTGCTATTGATGGTTTCCAGATTCTGGGCAAAGGTCTCCTGTACGGAATGCAGCAGCTCCTTGTTGTTCACCAAGCTGGTGGTTATTGTTCCCTGCTTCTGCTCAATCTCAGCTATGATCTTAGCAAAGTTGTTTGCTAATGGAATTTAATAATAAGTACATATTTAAGTGAACTTAAATTTGAGTAATATACTCTTACCGTATTTATGAAGGGCCTCGAGGGCCTGCATGCGCTCGATGACGTGCGGCAATATTTCCACTACCGGCTCTGTGCGCTTCGCGATGTCGTAGAGCTCCGTGATCTTCTGGTCCCGCTTGGCGTCCTGGGCACTTCCACTGGACTTCTCGGCGATGGCGTCCATCTTGCCGGCCAGCGAGGTTAGGCGCTGTTCGATGGTGTCCAGCTTTTCTGGCTGCAGCAGCGCAGCCTTTGTGCTCAGTTGGCGGACTGCCTCCAGCACATTATTGGTGTTGGTGGCGGCGGTAAGGCGGCTCAGCTTGTCGGGCTGGGCGCCCACCACCTTCTCCAATTGCGAAAGTCTCTGCTCCAGGCTGGCCACGCGTGCGGTGGCCGCTAAGTCAGTGCCGGGCGTAGGGATGGCCGTAAGGACTCCGGATTGCTTGAACTCCTCCACCTGGCTGATGAGTGCCTTCACCTGCTTGCTGTTGGGCACCTGTTCCTTGCCCAGTACCTGCTCCAGCTTGAGGGTATCTAGCACCTTCTTGGCAGTGGTGATGACAGTAGCCACGGCATCGTAGGACTGCTTCTCCTCGTCGGCAATCTTCCGGTCCACCTGAAGGGCAGCCACCTCGTTCAGCAGTTCGTTCATCTCAATCTGCAGGCGCTGGCACTTCTGCACGGGCGTTTCCTTTTCGCCCAGGCCCACCAGTTCGTAGTCACCCGAGCCGCGGGCATCGTATCCCCGGCATACGCGGCGCCCGATGCGGTCCGTGAAGTCAACACTGCCTTCGAGACTGGCTCCGCTGAAACGCTTGTGGGCGGCGCTCGGCGAGATGTGCAGGCGCTCAATGGCTTCGTTCTCGGGCTCCTCCTCGTAATAGTCGGATGTATCGGGTTCGGCGTCATCGGGAGTTTCATATACGTCCGGTTGGTCATAAGCCTAATTGGGAGAACATTTGCCAATTAAAAAAAAAGGTTGCACGTCACTGCCAGTGTCTATGGCACCGCTCCCACTTACAATTCCGGGCAGGTTCTGAAACTTTGGATCGGCCATTACTGTAGGCACTTCGACGACAATGTCCTAGATCCTTGAGCGAAGAAATAATGGTTATTTTTTGCCAAGCAAAATCCTTTTTCGCAAAATGCAATCTGATGTCATAAATGATAGAACCGTTTTCAGTGGCAATTATAATGTCCTAAAGCGTCTATGACAGTTGGTATTTGCTAAGTTTGGTATTTTTTTTAAACTTGACCACCGTTATAATTGAAATAATAAATAAATAATAAATAATAATAATAATAACTACTTAAAACAAGTAGTTAAAAAGATATTAAAAACAGATAAACATCAAGTATACATTATACATTACGTGAGGTAAGTGGTACATTCGGACTATCCCAAATAGTTTGGATAGTGAAGGCAAGCACGGATGGTCATACTGTCCCTAGGCTAGGTACAAACTTAATCAACAATAGTTTTGCGGGGGCGGGAGCTGCTAGTTGTTGGATTAAAGTTGAAAATTTCGTATTCGAGGCGCAGAGAATGTCGTGTTCCGAGTTTTGTTCGCCCAGGTACGACGAGCTGCCGCTGGAGGTGAGTGAGTGAGTGCGTCGGCGGTCCGCGGTCGGCGGCAGTCCCGTGACCGATCCATCATTGAAGCGCCCATATGTATATCTCTCTACCTGTTAGGGCAGACGTCAGCTGATTGTTTTGTCTGTTCCGCCTTCCAGATTGTTTTGAAGATTTTCAGCTACTTGGGGTACTCTGACCTGCAGGCGGCCGGAGGAACCTGCCACCGATGGCACGCGGCGCTGGACCAGACGGAGTTCAACATGCGCACGCGCGTCTGCTTCTCCAAGGTGGTGCTCTCCGACCAACTGAGTCCGGTGGCCGATCTGCTGCGGTGCGAGAGGCGCTTCCGGCATTTCTTGTTCGAGGACGTAACGCTGGGCCAGGTGAAGGAGTTGATGCGGTTCATGGGCAGGACGGCGCACTCACTATCCCTGGACAATGTGGATCTGAACGACAAGCAGTTCTACGGCATGTTGGGCGTGCTGCCGCACCTACACTCGCTGTCGCTGAAGCGCTGCCTACCCCTGTTCATGTCCGGGTCGTTTCTGGACACGCACAACTCCTGCCCCGACCTGAACGATTTGGCCAGCAACCTTGCCGGGATCAGGGAACTGACGCTGTGTGAGAATCAGTATCTGACCGACGCTATCTTAATGCGGCTCACCTCGTTCATGCCCAGCCTCGAAGTGATCAACATGTCCGGCTGCCACATAGCCTTTCACAACGCCATCCATCGCAGATTTTATCCCGGCAACAGCTCCTCGGATCACGTTCTGCCCAGTGAATCTGTGCTGACGTTTAAGTTCATCCTGACCATATTGAATCTGCAGCGGCGCACGCTCCGCGAGCTGGACTTCAGTCACACGCTGATTGGTCAAGCCTTGCTGGCCCTCAGCGACCTCAATCTCCAGCTGCAGCGCCTCTACTTGGCCGGATGCCGCCAGCTAAACTGCACGACCATCAGAAACTTTCTGGCCACTCAGCCCAGCCTGACCGCCTTGGATTTATCGGCCACGATGTGCGTGAGCGACGAAAACCTGGCAGCTCTAGTGCAAACGAATCCGCAGCTGGAGCACTTGAAGGTGAACGGATGCCTGAGCATCACCAATGCAGGAGCAGTGCACCTGGCCAAGCTGAGGCGTCTTAAGAGCCTGGACATCTCCAACTGCGACAGTATAACCAGCAGCGGCATCACCGAGGGCGTTGCGAGCGAGGAGAACAAGGTGCTGCAGGAGCTCAATGTGTCGTACTTGCAGATCTGCCAAGAGTGCATCAAGGCCATTGCCAGTAATCTGCGTTGCCTGCGATCGCTGCACCTGAATCACTGCGTCAATGGGGCCACCGACGAGGCCATTCAATCGGTCATCGGACAGCTGCGTTGGCTGCGCGAACTCTCCCTGGAACACTGCAGTATGGTAAGTGAGAAGATCAACTTGCTCCAGCCTTCCTCCCAACCGAGTCTCTTTTTCAGCTAACAGATGCAGCCCTCACGGGCATTAACATATCCAAGCTGGAGGTGAGTCGCAAGCAGTCGGGCTCCCAAGTCTCCTCGATGGACAACTTCTATCCGCCGTACAGCACCACTCTGGCCGAGCGCGACAGCTTGGCGGGATCGCTGCAGTCCATCAAGATATCGCTGAGGAGCAAGGCGGAGGATGAGATTGTGCGGGATGCCAGACGGAAGCAGGCCATGCTGGCCGCCTACGAAATGAACCTGATACGCGAGGATGACTTCGAAGGCCACAACATACAGCAATTGAGGGGCTTAAGGTCCCTCAACCTTCGCGGCTGTAATAGGATCAGCGATGTGTCCCTTAAGTACGGCCTGAAGCACGTGGAGTTAAAGCGCCTGTTGCTCTCTAACTGCCAACAAATTTCGCTTCTGGGCATGGAGGCGGTGGCCAGCAGCTGTCCCTCCATCGAGGAGCTGGACCTGTCCGACTGCTACAACATCATGGACAAGACCATACAGGTGGTTACCGCCAAGTTGCCCCGTCTACGTGCCCTGCACATAAGCGGTTGCAGTCAGCTCACTGAACACACGCTGGACGCCATCATTACGAACTGCTCGTGCCTGCAGACATTGTCCATATACCGGTGCCGCAGCATGTACACGGACTTGGAGGAGCGGCTGTCCAGCGTGCGAACGTTGCGCAACCTCAATATGGACAATCTGACGAGCATCGACAATGCCGAGTTTTTCCGCTTGAAGAAGCGCCTTGATTACTGATATTTCGCCGCCATCTTCATTGTCCTTGTGCTGTACTACTTTCAGTTGTACAACTTCCGCTAGTCAATCGCCCAGTCCAAGCGACATCAGCGCCCGTAAATAAATTTATTTTTATCTTCAACAATCGGCTCCCCGGCAGCAGGGCCCCAGTTGGCTACAGTCAAATATATTTGCATAACATATATGTGGCCACCATAGATATATTTGCATGTACACTCACTTTTACACTAACCACGCACACAAGTCTCGATTGCAATTCGGTTATCCAAATAATTGTCCGCATTCAACTGTGATTTTTTATATACAGTACGTATTTTTCGTATGTTAAGTAAACGCAATTGTAAGTTGTTACGTGACATAAAGTTATTTTTGTTATTTGTTGAGCGTTAATATTGTGTTTAATTCGTTGATTAATTTGATATAAGCATAAAGTCCTTAAAACAGTTTTATTGATGTAATTGCATATTTTAATACTCACTCTTTATATAAATATAAGCTTTAAGCAATCAAATCGTTGACAAAAGAACAATTTTCCTTTTTTAATATGTTTGAAAGTAAAAAAAAAAAAAAATAGGTCAGCATTAGTAATTCAATAAATATCAAAGAAAATCCAAACTTAAACAAATTTCTATAGTTAATGTAGATGTCTTAAAACTAGCAAGAAAAATAAAAAATTAAGAAGTAAGCAATTGACTGTTTTTACATCGTTAAAAAATTGACAAACCAACTCTGACTCTCTTTTTGTGAAAAATGTTTTTGAACGCAAATAAAGAAATTAAATGACGTTTTCAATAAACCTTTTTATTGAAACCCTGGATTAACAAAAAAAAGACACTGATTGTCAAACTCGGAGCCTGACAAGTAAAACCAACAGGAACGAACAAGCACGAAAATAGAAAGCACTTTCGATAAGAAAAATTGATAAAGGAAAACCTTGTTATTGACGCTTTTTGTTTTTCTTCTAAAAAATATACGAATTTGCATTGGATGACAGAGAAAAATATTTTGTTTGATGTGCTAAAGTTCAAACTATCAATGTAAAAAATAATTATAACAAGTTCTAAAATCCAATTTTTTTCGAATATTTAGATATTATCGATATTATCAATATTTTAACATTAATTGCGATATTTTCGTTATTTAATTTCGATATAGTTAGTCCGATATTTTCACATAAATATCAACAAACTATATCGAAAATTAAAGTCCGATATTTTCACAAAAGTATCAACAATCGGACTTTACATCTCGAATGAGCTCTCTGGGTCCTTAAGTCTTATCCAGGAAATAAAATATAGTTTCCCACATACAATGTTCGTTCAAAATGAATAGATTTATTTGAAAATGAGTTAAGAACATTTGCTGTTATACGTGCTAGAATCGTCGTCATCAAATATTTCATTTTTGGAAAAAGGTAGTCGTCTTCCTACGTAATAAAAACGATTGTGTAGGATATTTGTTGCTTAAAATACATTGCTAAAGTTGACTAGGTAAAAATTCTAGCTGGTGTCAAGCTACCGCGCTACAAAAGTGGATCCCGAGAGTCCTTGGACCGTTCAGTTCCGTGTGATTGTGCCCAGAATCCGGGTATCGGCTCCAAAGTGTTTAGCCGCCGCCGCCTCCACCGGATAGCTCATCCTCGTACTGCTTGCGGAAGCAATCACCCACCGGGAAGAAGTCCCAACTGCGCTGCTGGTACATATTCCACACGTACGTCTCCTGGCCTGTGTACTCCGTGTCTGGCTTGTTAATCAAATGCATCAGGAAGAACATGTAGTTGGCCAGGTTGTGCTCCTTCTGGACGTGCGTGTCGAAGCCGTGCGGCACTATGTCAAAGAAGTCCTTGCCCATTCCGCATATGAAGCAATTGGACTCCATGTTGTCCTTCACCGACTCCAGCTGGTCACGAAGCTCGCCGAAGGCATCGATGATCAGACCCTGGATGATGGCCAGCAGGATAATGATCACGAAGAAGAAGAACGTGATGTCGAAGATGATGCGGTAGACCTCGTAGTCGTCGCCATCCGGGTCGCCGATCTCGTCGCCAATGCCTCCGCCCGCTCTCACGCCCTTGTACAGATGGAACACAAAGCAGGTCAACATGTCGTGACACTTCTTATCCACCTCCTCGTCCTCCTCCTGGATATAGAACTTGCGGAAGAAGTTGAAGGCTATTACTGTGTAGATGTACACGATAATGGTCAGAAGCATCACGGTCAGGACGAGTTGCTTGCCGTTGTGAGTGACGGACTGCAAAATAGTGCGCAGCGTCTTGAAGCCAACGGCCACATCCAGCAGATGGGCGGCAAAGAAAAAGTTGTTGAAGTTGCCCATCACCGAGAAGCTGAAGTACCACAGCGAGTAGAGGAAGGCGTTGTCCGTGAAGGTTACTCCGGCCTTCCACACCTGGTAGCGCCAGTCAATGTTCATGATGTACTTGAAGATGCCAGTCTCCTCGCTTTCCTGTGCTGTAAAGGCGCTCTTCTCCATGCCCAGCAGGTTGGAGATGGAGTCGAAATCATAGGTTTCGCTGTACTTCTGTCGCACCTTCTTTTTAACGAACTTGTCCCAGTAGTTGACCGGGAAACTCTTTGCGGATATTACCAGCTTGTCCCAGTGAGACTTGAAGTCGTCATCCTCCGGCTGCTCGGCAATGAAGAGGCCATCGAACTCCAGTCGGCGTGCGATCTCCTTCTCGCGCTTGAAGATGGCCAGCGGCACCTTGAGGTGATAGTAGGCGATCAGCATAGCCAGGGAGACGAGCGAGTGCAGACAGGCGGCCATGCGTAGTACGTGTTCCATGTAGAAGAAGTCTTCGTCCACGTGCACCAGTTCCGGTATCTCGTCCTCCATTTCCCCGTCTCCCGACCCGCCATCGCCCGATCCCCCGAATCCAGAGCCCGTGATGTCCGCACCTGCGCCCGATCCAGAGCCCAGTATGAGCTCCTCCTCGCCAGAGCTCTCGCCTTCCTCGGCAAACGAGGTGACCTTGTAAAAAAGCAGCATGAAGTTGATGCTGAAGGCCAGCACCAGGGCCACGTACTTGAGGTTGTAGAAGTTTCTGGCCAGGAAGCTGACGGCCCGATGGGTGTACTGCGAGAAGTCGATCTGGTGGACAGCGGGCGTCTCCTGCGGCGCGGCTGATGACTTCTTGGCCTCCGCTTCGATGGAGGCCATGGCCGCCTCCTGAGCCTTCTGTGCCTCCTGACGCTCCTGGGCCGCCTTCTTCGCAGCCTCGCCGCCCAGCAGGTCCACAATGGAGATTGGCGGCTCCTGGTGAGGTTCGCCTTCAGCCAGTTCGCCGGTGACGGCTGTTCCGTCCTCGGGACTCGACTCCCCGCCCTCCTCCATTGAGGAATTGGCGGGGGACTCGTGTACCACCACCTTGTACATGCCGTTTTCTTCTTTGTTGATGTCCAGCCCAAAAGCTTGTACCGTGCCCGGGGGCTCCTCAAGCGGCAACGGCGGCAGGGCTCTTCCGAAAGTCTCCTCCTCAACGACCGGTTCCTCCTCCTGCTCCGGAGCAGGTCCACGCATTAGGTTCAGCAGGATGCCGAATATATAGCGCACCACGCAGAAGTGCGCATATCCGGTGTAGTAAAAGATGTAGAAGATGATCTTGAAGAAGCCGACGATTAGCTCGGGGATGGACTTGGTCTGCATGACGCCAATCTGGTGCTTGATGTTCGCCGGACTGAGCATGTGCACGCCGAACTTGAGACCCTCTTTGACGGCGGTAATGGTGCGTCGGATGGGATCTCGGGCGGCGCGCTCCTCCTCCTCCTCGCTCATGTAGGAACTATAGGCGGTGTCACGCTTCACGTTGCCGCCACCGTCGTCGGTGGCCATAAGGCCGGAGGCGTGGGTCATCTCAAAGATGGCGTCCTCACAGAAGTTGACAAAGGCCTCCAGCTTCTCCTTGTCACCGCCCTCGGTGACGATGGAGTAGAAGAAGGCACGCTTGGATTCGCGAATCTGCGGCTTCTCCCACTGCTCGATGTTTGAGTCCTTGATCTCGAAGTAGACGCGCTCGATGCGCTTGGAGCTGCCGAGGATCTCGATGCGGCCCAGGAAGGGCTCGAAATAATTGAGCACCGAGCCGGCGGTCTCCAGGAAGCGCGCCAAGCGCGGCTCGTTGGGCATGTGTTCGCTGAGGTTGGTCAGCAGCACAGCCAGGTTGAAACCGATCTCCTTTGATGGTTCGTGGAAGCGCTCGACGAAGGCCCGGTAGTCGATTTTGCCCTCGTGGTTGCGCTCGCAGCAGGCCAAAAGGAAATCCATTTCTTCCCTGCAATCATAGGTGAAATACGGTGTTACCCTTAATTCTCTGACTTTACTTACGGCGTGTAATTCTTAGACTGCTCCATCTTCTCTCTGAAGTCTTTGGGGGTTACCCAACCCTCGTTCTTCATATCAATCTCGTGGAAGCTGGGCGATTCGATGAGGTCGGCCAGTTTGAGGAACATGTCGAAGTACTTGAGGATTAGCTCCACGTTGGAGGCAGACTCCACCAGAGTGTCAACCATCTGCTTACCAATGGTGCCTGTGAAAATGGGGGAGAGTGACGTAAATCATAAGAGGCTCAAGTAAAAATGGAGGTCTAAAAACAACTGATATGATATCACTTCTCGAGGTGCCTCAAGGTATGCATTAATATATTTCCTTCTGAAATTGTTGTTCTTATTTTGAAGCTTCGGGACTGTCTTCCTGAAAATTTTTAAAACCTACCATTAACCACATTTCCTTCCAGCATGGACAACATCATGGTGATCATGTCCTTTTGCAGATTCAGCAGTTCCTTAAGCAGATCCACTTGGCTGGAGTGTTTAGATAGCTTGTCCTGCATGTGCGAGAACAGGAACAGGAATCCTCCGACGGCATCCCACAACCTGGAGTGGGCCAATGCCTGCTGATTAAGGGTACAGGGACCCTGGATGACCTCAGTAAGGGTGTTGAACACCTGACTGGCCACTCCAATTGCCTTGAAGAAGTTGGCCTTGCCGGCGGGATCGATGATCTCCTTGCTGGAGTAGTGCCAGTAAAAGTCCATGATGGACTCTTGGAGCCGCAGCAGGTAATCCACTGTGCAGATGACCACGTTAACGGTGGTGGTGTTGCCGGCTTGGGTCCTCAAGTAGTTTTGCCACTCTGTGGGGAGAATGCGATGGGTGTTAGGTTCATTTCGGAGGTGCTAACGTGAAGAAAAAACTCACCCAAATTGTGACCCTCACAGGTGAGCTGGATGAACCGGAACAGAGCACAGGTAAACTCCGCGTCGTGCATGTTCTTCTCGCCAGCGGCGCCCTCGGAACCTACACCAAGACCTGCACCCGCACTCGGAATATACTCTTTGTTCGTGTGGCAAATTTTGGGTGGGTGGATTGGTACAACGATAGCGGGAGTCACGTTCACAGGATTGGTGGGTTGTTGGTAATGGTTGGCATGCGAGGCATGGTGGTGATCAGGTTGGGTGATCAGGTTGGGAGTTCAGTTGGAAGGAAGTAGACACACAAATCAATACAGTAATCAAACTTAGAAGAGTGCGAACCAAAAAGTTAAAGGGCGCGGACGCGGGCGGCAAACTGAAAGCGGGAGGAGCTCGGAGGGATCGGGGTCAGATAGGCTTACCCTCTGCTTTGGTGTTTCGCTCGAAGGCGTCCAGGTCGAGCACGCTACAAGAGTTCATCAGTCCGGCGATCGAGGTAAAGAACCCAACGTCTTTCTTCTCCTTTAGGTGATTCAGCATGCCCATTTGAATGTCGATGTTGCCGCCACGGAGAATGGCGATGCCGAGATTGAGTGTCGTCATTACCATCTCCGAAGGTATACCTTTGGAGGCGGAAATGTGCAACAGCACCATTTCGGCAACGCCACGGTTTGAGAGGCGCGCCTGGTGGAAGAGCAGCTTTTGCTTCTCCATTTCTTGTTCCTAAGAGAGAGTATATCGAAGGTTAAATAAGGAACTTAAAGGAGGGATAAAACAAGGGATTCCCATTCAGGAATTGGAACAAGCAATTAGTGAGGATCTCCAAGGATCCCAGCTGCATAATAGTTACCATCAGTTGCCTCATCCGACACTGAGTCAGACATGTGGGATGTTGGGGGTTATTATTAGCTTGGTGGTTAGTGCTGAAACTGGGATAGTTGGGATCGACTTACATGGATACTGGTGCCTTCGCCCTCTTCGCCACCCTCCCCGCCCTCCTCGTCGCCGCCCTCCTCTTCCTCCTCGCCGCAGGACTTGGCCGCAATCTGGGCGTAGGACATGTAAAGCAGATCCTCCTGGAGGGCACCACTACGCTCGGTCATGGCACCGCGACAGAAGGTGGTCACCAGCTGGGTGAGCGGATCTGGCTTGCTGTCCGTCTCCTCCTCGTCCTTCTTGGACTTCTCGGAATCCTCGAAAGTCTGCGTCAGATCCTCGACCATCACCTCCTGGCCCACGTTCTCCTCCTGCAGCCACTGCTCATAGTAGGAACGGGCAAAGATGTTGCAAGCCCGATGTCTGGGGGTTCCGAAGAAACAGTTAGTGGATTGAAACACAACGGGAATACTCCACAGATGAAATGAACATATATTAGCATGCCTTTTTGTTAATCAAATTAGAGACCAACTCAAGAGAGAACTAAGAACTGATGCCGATCCTCAGCAGGTAAAAGCCTTGGACAGATATGCAACAGGAACAGTAACAGGAAATTATAGAAACTTAGGAGGAGACGGTAAAAACCAATCGAAGCGACTACGAGTACGAGTACCACCTGCTCATGCGATAAAGATGCTTGGCGCGTAAGCTTGAAATGACTGCCTGGCGACGCGCCACCGAGATCTTTGAACTCCAGCGTTTAGATCTGTTCTTGGAGCTAGCTGCCTAAGGGATTCGGAATCGGTTTCGGTTTCGGATTTGCAAGTGGCAAGCAAGCGTGCGGCAAGTCCATAAAAATATACAATAAAACAAATGGCTTTAGAACACGGCGCTGACATTAGTACACATTAGCTATCAGAGAGGATTAGTTAAGATGCCATTGAAGATGAAACGATGGGCAGACAGTGGGACAGATAAACTCGTAGCTTTATCTTTAGTACGGTTTCGGGTTAGTGGATTAGCTGGCTCAATCCAAGACATAGAGTATAGAGTCTATCAATCGGGCATCGGTAATAACCTGGGTAGAGAATGTAGCGATGTCTGACGGAAGCATGCGATAACGGCACGCTTCCTTTGGATCGACACAACGCTCCTGTAGACATTTTTGCTCTGCTGTTGTGGGTGGTCGATCTGTAAATGTGGTCAGCATTTGGTCAACATTTCGGTCGGGATTGAGGATGAGAGCAGTTGTTGGACGATGTGTGTGGTGGCGGTGGTGTGATGATGGTTGTACGAGAGGAAAAGAAAAATCGAGTGATTAACAGATTGAATTTAAGTAGAGAGATTAAAGTTGTCGCGGAGTCTCGCGATTCAGTTTCAGCAGAGATGAGTTACTCGAACGGATGGCAAAGGACCTCCCATATTTCAGTTAAGAGAGCTAGAGAGAGATTGGGATAGTTCCGTCTGGACTAAGTCCGACCGACACTTACCATGTGCAGGCCAAACAGAACCTTGGCCATGGCCACGATGCGGTCCACCGTCTCCTGGGTCTTGTCCTTGCCCTTCTCGTTGGCATTGACGTTGGCCTTCTCGAGCGCCTGCTCGTCCACTGGCTCCTCCGTCTTACCCAGCTTGGAGTAGAGGTAGTGCTGCCAAGACATCTCGTCCGAGGGGTCCAGCTTGTCTGGCAGAGTCAGCTGCATTCGGGCGAACTCGATCACGTCGTACTCGGGCATCTTCTTAAGGTATCGATCCTTGCAATGCTGCACCAGCTCCTGCTCCCGGCCTGCGAACAAGTTCAGGCCCACGGGCAGGAGACGCTTCAGGCAGGCCACCATTAGACTGGCCTGCACCTCCTTGTCCTTGTCGCGCTTCTTGTCGCGGTTCTTCTTTTTCTTCTTCACCTTGCCGCCGACGGCGGGAACGCCCTCCGAAATGGCTGATCTTCGTGTGGCCGTAGGCATGATCAGGGCCATGTTGTCGATCTCGTTGGCCGAGATGAAGTTCTGCTCCTCCTTGAGGAAGTACTGGCTCTTCGACCAGATGTTGAAGATCTCCGCCACATGGTTGTACAGCTCCTCGGCCTCGGGTATGTTGTCCTTCAGCCAGTGGTTGCGCTGCAGATCCACGTATTTGATTAGAAGCGGGTAGAAGGAGTAGATGTCGCGCACCAGCAGGTTCCAGTCCTCCTGCAGCTGAGTCTCAACCTGCGAGGTGTCGTCCGTAGCCGACTTGATGAAGCCTCGCATGCTGTCCTCCTTGTGCAGCATGTTCTCTGTCCGCTTCTTCACCCGCTCGGCTAGCGGCAGGAACGGGTCCTTGAGCAGCTCCTCCGACGTATTGATGATGATCTGTTGCGTGTACGCGGCAATCCGCGTCATCCACGGTGCGTTGTCGTTGCCAATGTTCTTCTTGATCATCTTGAGCACGTTGCGAAGCAGGGGATTCATGTGATCGGCAGTAACCATGGTCACGTGATTGCCGCTGGTTGGACTCACATTATCCGGGCCCTGGGACCACCAGAAGGGCAGATAGGCACACAGCAGCGGCAGGATCACGTCGATGATGTGCGGCGCATCGTTGTAGGTCTTGTCCGACTCCACAAACTGGTCCACCTCGGCGAGAATCGTCTCCAGATTCGGCATGCAGCTCTCCATTTTCACCATGATGTCCTGCGCCTCCAGCGAGTGATCCGCTATGCGGTTGAGAAGCGAGTACTGGTTGTGCTTGTTCAGATGGGGCTCCAGGTAGGCCACCGGGAAGCAGGAGCTGTAGGCGCCCAGGCACGATCCCAGAGCGGGTCGATGGCGCTCGATCTCCGTCTTCAGATATTTCCGGTCGTGCGTCAGCGTGGAATCGGTGCCCAGGTGATACAGGGCCGCCAGGATCTTGTAGGAGGCCACCTGAATCTCGTCCAGCAACAGGTCGCTGCCATAGTCGCAGGCTGCCAGATGATCGAACATGGCCGTAAGCACGGGCAGAACCACCTGGTTCACATAACCCAGCGACGTGGAGGTCTTTAAATGTGTGCCCCTCAGGTGACTGTACTTGCCATCCTGCAGATTGAGGATCGTGTTGCCCAGATCGTCGGACGTCTGGTTGAAGAACGTCAGCATGGATGTGCGAATGAACTCCGGACAGTTCTTGGTCAGGGTACGGGCGTCGATACCCTTCACCAGCACTTGGAGGCAGCGCACCGTGATGCGGACATCCGGTCCAAAGGCACTCAACCGGTTGCGCAGCAGGGCCGCCAGCTTGCAAAAGATCGAGGCCACCATTTCCTTCTCCTTGAGCGAGGCCGCTCCAATGTTGTTGGTTGCCGTAGCAATGGCAATGAAGTAGTTGCGGTGCGTGGAGAAGTACTTCTCCATCAGAGGGAGCACGACCTTCGAGAAGAACTTGATGTCTCGCGTGGCCGTCTTGAAGGACGAGCGGCGACTGAATGTGGTCGACGGTTTCAGCAGCTTCATGTTGATGGTTGCCCGGTCCAGGTACTGGATGAGCTTCTCCAGCAGCGAGTACGAGAAGCGCAGCTCCACGGCCGCCTGGGTGGCCCCTCCTTCCTCCACAGCGCCGCCCTTTGAAGGCCTGGATTACAAAGATAACAGAATCACAAATATATAAGAATGATCTCTGCCAGGACCTCTTCCTATAAACTCACTTGTGCAGCTTGTAGCCCTGGTACTGCATGTACTTGAGGAACTCCTGCGAGCGCTCGCGATCCTTCTTCTTCTCCTTGTCGGTCAGCAGGTCGTAAGGCACCAACTGGGGATGGATGATGCCTCCGCAGCCATTCAGCTCCTCGTTTTTCTTCTTGGCCCATATGTCGTGGGAGTTCTCCGCCAGGCGCTCGGCCATGTTCTGCATCTCTCTGCTTAGGGTCAGATTGCTCATGTCCACCGGATGCGGGTTGTAGTTGAAGGGGCTGCCCTCGTTCTGGAATTCGTGCTATCGGTGTTAAGGTGGGCGTGCGCAGAATAACGTGCGTGGGCGGCGTGGTTGTGGCAAGGAGGCGGAAAAGCCAATTCGGTTTTGGTTTTGATTTCGAAAGATTTACGTAAATTTTTTGGAAAATATGTTAAGAAGGCGCTTGGAACAAGGATTAAGTTGGGCAATTGGTTGCTACATACAATCTGGGGCTTCGACTGGCGACGCGTCGATCCGCGATGATTCAGCGGCACTTCCACCTCGGAGTGTTCCACAGTCCAGCCAATGGCCAGGAGGCCCTTGAGGCACTCTCTCACTGGATCCCGATAACGCTCGCGTTCCTGTCAGAGAGAGATTCAAGGGATGAGCTTGATTTTAACGGACAATTTCTCGTTAGCTGCTAAATTATTCATGAATGATTAAGTATTAGGTACTCTTACGCTTAAAACAAACTGAAATGTATTATTAAATATTCAATTTTCGTGAGTAGTTCAAAAAAGAGGGATTACATAATGAGGTATTATAATGAGAGGGATTTCTGAGGGTGATCTCTCCATTATATGATATTATTTAAAACTCAGTTAAGTACAAAAATAAATTAAATCAATTAGTGGAAGCTAGAAAGTAAAACCAAATTAAATTGTTAATAATGAATGGTTTCGAAACGTATATATTTAATAACCGATCGATCGGCCTACGTACATATTCGCTGAGCATATTGTATGGCTTCAGTCGCGGATGTTTGCGGTCGTTGTCGGATCGGATGTCCCCGTGGGTCCATCCGCCCTCGAGGCGCCTGCTGGCCCAGGCATCGTGGTAGTGCTCGCTGAACTTCTGGACCAGCGAGTTGAGGTCGTTGTCCAGGTGGACGTTGTTGGTGTCTATCGGATGCGGCATGTACTGCGGCTGGTCGGGGGCGCCCATCTGGCGGCCATAGTAGTCCTCGTCCGTGTTCTTCGACAGACTGTAGTCGGGGGGCAGGGCACAGCCGATGGCGATTAGGCAGGGCAGGGCCTTACCGAACAGTTCCGGGTCATAGTCCATGTTGCTGAGCGAGTCAAAAATGTTCGAGAACAGCAGCATGGTCAAACGCTTCTCCTCGTCCGAGGACGCTCCGTACGAGCCCTGGCCTTGAGTTGAGCCGTAATACTTGGCGCAGCGATCGAAGTGCAGGGTGAGGAGCTGTCCAAAGGATGGAAACATATAATGAATTAATTGATTTACTAATAAGGGTCTGAAGAGAGGGCAAGGTGCTCACCCGGAGGGCCACGGTGGTGTACTCGGACAGCTTGGACACATCCACAGTCAACTTGCGCAGCAGCTTGAGCAGCATGGCAGGTTGCATTTGGGATGTGAGGGCCACCAGGAAGTCGGAGACCGCCTCGCGCTGCCCCTTGGTGAGCATACGGTTCTTGGACAGCCGGTAGACCGTGTGCAGGGTGGCATCCAAGAGGCTGGCGTAGTTCTCGGCCTCGTTGTAGAACTTGGAGTGCTTGATAAGCAGCGGAAGGATGGAATTGCCGATGTAGCGGTTCATGGCCAAGGCCATGTCACTCTCGGACCCGTCGCTCTTGTCCAGAATGGTGGCGGTGCGCAGGTCAGGCAGGAAGGCGTCTTCCAGCAGACGATAGAACAGATCCTGTGTCTCGATGCCATAGACACGCTCTAGGAAGAGCACGATGCTCTGCTTATTGTTTGGCAGCAGACCCGAAGGCATGTCCGACTTGGGCTTCTCCTCGCCGGGCGCCGTCTGCGAAAGGGTGAACTTTAGGCTAAGCACACCCTGGAGATCCTCCAGCGGCACCAGAGATCTCAGAATAGCTCTGGCCCTCAGGGACTCGTTCTTGCCCTGCTCAATGACCGAGGCATCCGGGGCACAGCGGCCCAGCAGGTCGACCAAAGTACAGTAGAAGTTCAGGATAGCGGCACCGGTGTCAATGTAGTCCTCATCCTCCTCACCCTCGGGCAGTGGATGAGTGAAGTTCAGGCCGGCGATGGTGCCCTCGGCCTCGTCCTGCATCTTGCAGCGGTCCGAGATGCGCTCCGACATGCGATTGGCCTCGACGATCGCGCGGAACAGACCTTCTCCTTCTCCTCTTAGAGCCGGTCCCAGGCATTCCGGACGACGGATAAGAAGTCGAATGACAAGGTTCGCATTCTCCTCGACGCTCTCGCCGTTGACCCAAACGCAGTAGCGCAGGAAGTCCAGGTAGCGCTCCCCCTCCACGGGATCCCAGCCCAGATCCGGGTAGCCCTTTTCCACGAGCTCCGAATTGCTCTGAAGGCCGCACCGCGATAGGTAGACTGCGATCTTCTCCAGATAGTGTTCCCTCAGTGCCAGAGCCAATTCTGTGTTCTCCATCAGACTCGAGTAGGCCACGTCTAGTGGCGTGGAGCCGCGAAGGCTGGGACGTGCCAGCAGGATGTTGGCGTTGTCTAACAAAAAGTCGAAGTGGTCGAACATGGCCTTCTGATTCTGCCGGCCCGTGCGGCAGAAGTAGCAGAGGAAGCGGCAGCACGCCACCACCATCTCGTGCGAGGTGTCCTTCTCCTTGGATGGGGCCCCCTCAGCGCCCTCGGTCTGGGTCGGGGCATCGCTCTGCGCCTGCGCCCGCCGTCCCAGCGTGTTCATCATCACGGCCATAACGTTCTCGTGCACGCGCAAAATGCGTATGAGGTCCGGGTGCTGGAAGAAGGTGGCATTGTTCACCAGCTTCCACAGGCGCTTGCGCATCAGCTCCTCCTCTTCCTGGCTCATCTGGACGGGCAGCAGGGCGCGAATTTGGCTCAGCCCAACCCACATCTCGGCCACGTCGTCGCGGGCCCGGTTGTTAATCACGTAGGTCTTCTCCAAGGCACGGACCAGCTCGCCCACGGTGTCGTATTGACGCAGCAGCAGGCTGAACATCTCACGCACCAGCTTGGGATTCTCGATCTGCGACTCCTCGGCCCAGCTGACGATGGTCTTGATGAGCACCTTGCGGAACACCTCCTCAGGGGTCTTCTTCTCCGGCTCCTCCACCTCCTTGGGTCCCTCCTCCAGCTCCTTTACTGTGTTGATGAAGTTGTAGATTTTGGTTATGGGCCCCGTCTTGATCTCCTCGATCGCCGCGCCCTCGACGCCATCGGGCTCCTGGAGAGCGTTGAGCGACACCTTCTGCATGAGGAAGTCGTGGAAGTCGCCCAGGCGGCTACGCAACTCAAGGCCGCAGGTGCAGTTGTCCTGGTCGTCGGACTCGAGGTTCTTAAAGCAGAGAATCTGGTTCATCTGCTCGCGCGGCGGACAGCGGAACTCTTTAGTCTTTTTGGCCGCCACAGCACTGGGCAGATCGGATTGCTTAATCTCGATATAACGTCGCAACTGATCGGTCTGCAGATCCCCCACGAAGTCGTGCGAAAAGGCGATGATGCTCTCCACGCGGTGCCGCAGCTGGGTGTCGTACAGGTGGTGCAATAAGTAGCACATCTGCAGCTTGGCGCCCTCCGCCATTTTCATTGTCAGCAGGCCCTTGCGGTGCTCGTCTTTGCCCTCTGTAAAATCGAACGCATCATTGAAGAATATACCTGCTGAAAGCTCCTTTACTCACCCCTCTCAAAGGCGGCGTCCCAGGTCTCCGGATCGATCATGACCAACAGCCGCTGCACATCCTCGTCGGTCAGAACGCCTACCAGGAGCAGGCGGTCTGTCAGCTTGATGAGCGGGCTAAGAAGGAAAGATAGCGATGGGGCTATAGCTAAGGACTACATCTAGGGGAGAACTGGTACTCACAGGAAGAGGTTCTCGTTAGTCCAGCCGATGGGATCGCGGTTGTGGACCTGGTTGATCTCGACGGCGTCCTTCAGGGCCTCCATCACGAACTGCCTGACTACTTCTAGGGGGAACTTCGGGGAGTACAATTGGTCGATGTTGGGGATCGGTTCGCTGGAAACACTTGGCATACTAGATGTTGCAATCACAGGGGGTCTGGACGGGTGTAGTTGAACAGTGGTGTCGTAGTAGGTGGTTCGGTGCAGTGGTGCGGTGGTGCAGGTGTTGTGTTGGATATAGATCGGATGCGGGGAGATCCAGGATCCGGGGAGATTCGAAACAGAATGAGGCGTGAACAAATCGAATGGATATATCAAGAATAATGCCATGTCCCCACCCGCGCAGTGATCAAGGAAGAATCTGTGCATTGTGGGGAGGCGAATAAAGAGAGGCGACTGTTCAACTCACGTGATCTCCGTCATCCTCAGCTGCGGTCGAACCGACTCCGTGACCAGGGAGCGCAGCGAATGCTGCATCTCCGCGTCGCTGTAAAGCTCCTTCAGCTCCGGACCCAGCGGCGTTATGTACTCGTTCTTGCACACCTCCATCGTGGTGGCGTGTGACTCCAGATGCAGGGCGATCAGCAGGTCGTAGAAACCCTGGCGCAGAGGCCCGCTCATGTACTCTGACCGGATGGCGTAGAGCAGCTGCTTCTGGTCCACATGCTGGCACAGAGCGTGGGCGGCCCGGTAGTTGGACTGATAGCACAGGGCCGCGTACAGGGTGAGACTGTGGGCATGGAAAGACAGCAGCTTGTCCATCTCGATCAGCTCGAGGATATCGATGCAGCGATCCTCCTCCGGTATATGCAGCGCCAGCATGGACACCGGGTCCTCGCACAGCATGGACCAGCCCCGGATGTCGGACAGCTTGAGGGCGTGCACCTGAAGTGAGGTGTTCGGCACGCGGGCCCACTGATGCGGACGCAGGCACTGGACCTTAAGGCGAGGCGGCGATTGCGGACTGATGTGCTTGTCACTGGTGGGCAGCACGGCGGCGGACAGGGGAAGCGTGGTAGGAGTACGTCCCAGCTCGATTTGCAGGATTTCCTTGCTGGTGGCCTCCACAAAGATGGCCGGGAAGAGCTTGGTGTCCGGCTCCATCATCCAACGGTGGGAGGTGTCCTTGCCCTCGCACGTGAATCGGATGATGCCAGTGGCGGTGTCTACGAAGCAACCGACGAACATGCCCTGCGAGGCGCCCTTTCCGGAGGCATCCTGGGTCACTTCGTTGAAGAGCTCATCAGCCCGCACCACGTAGCAGCTCTGGCGATCAATGCGCTCGATGGCCATCTCGTAATCGTCCTCGATGTACACCGATCCGCGGCGCACCTTGTTCTTGTTGAACTCCCGGCTATGCAGATGGTACTGGGTGGTCACCCAGCCCACGTACACGTGCGTTGGATCCTGGCCGGGGAAGATGCGGACTCCGTAAAAGTACTCGTTTATCAGCTTAAGGCATTCCGCGTCGAACATTTCGTTGCCGGAACCCTCGACCGGCGGCTGGCCGAGGTTCGAGGCACTCAGCTGCTTGGGTCCGCCCTGAGCCACAGGACTGGGCGGAATATCGGCCTGGAGGAAGCGAATTTAAATCAAAGGGTATTAAAATGTGTAATTACTTTTTAAATTTATGCTAGAGAATAAACTGCAGAGCTAATGATACAGTAAGGATTATTATATAAGGCTGAATATGTTCCTTGAAATTTTAATTTTTATGGGAACTGATATATT